>MQRK01117075.1:0-14533 GCA_001938485.1 Girardia tigrina
AGATAATTAAATTAAATTAACAGGAAAATTTGTTTTAGAAATGTGAATTGTGATATTAATAAATTTTTGGTGGTGTTAAATTATGGCTTTAGAATGTGATAATAATGAAAGTGGCATAATATTGTAATCATTTTTTAAAGTGATTATCAATTATCAAGATATTTAAGGCTTTGCATTTAAATTAGTTTAAAAATAATGATAAACGTTAATTAATTCGACTATATTTTTCCATTTTTTTCTAATCTTTTTGTGACATACCTCACACAAGCTTACCAAAAATTTTGGTAGGTTCCGTCTTTTCACTGTCATCACATATCACTAAAAATTTTAAATAAAAAATCCTAATTTTCATTAAAATACCTTATACCATGAAAATTAGCACTGCTAATGGGAGAAAATTGAAAATTTTCGTCATTTTTTAAATTTGAAAGTCACACTGTTAAAATCTGGATGCTACTCTTAAAAGCTGGCTAATCGAGCGTGTATGAGATGCGTATTTGTAGCAATATGGTTGATATTCCTTTTGTTTAACTGATCAGAAATGCGCGCAATTTAACGGGACGCAAATCTTGTATATACAAATATATATTTCGGTGTAATTTTGCTCTTACAAGCTATCATCGGATTTATGTCGAAAATTCTTAAGTCGATAAAAATTTTCCACGGTAAAAATTACGATGAGGTGGCCTGGACTGAAAAGTAACAACCGTCGCGAAAATTACGAAGGAATGTGCAACAGAATCAATTCCGATGCTTCTGCAGGGCGCAGCTTATGACGTATGGAACAACCTAAGCGATGACTCGAAGGAGAAACAAGCTGAAATAGAGAAAGCGTTGTTCGAGGCTCTCGGTATGTCGAAAATCGACTGTTTTGAGTCCTTACGCGAAAGGAAGTTGAGGTGAAACGAGTCGTTGGACGAATACGTTCAGGCCATATGGCGTGAGCGAGAGCGGGAAACTGCTGGTGTTGTTCGTAGTGACCGGATTGCCGAGTGATATCAGGACGAAGATTCAAACGATGATCAGAATGGAAGACCTTGACAAAGTGTCGTTGGATGACATTATCTAGAAAGCTTGGATTCTTTGACAAGAGATGAGAAAGAATGATGGAAGTGTGGCCTTTGCGACTAGATCATATCAGCAAGATGTTACGTACTTTAGATGCAGAAAGAGAGGACACTTCGCGAGAGATTGTCGCGTACAACGGGTGTCGCCAGCATGATGTTATTCTTGCGGAGAAAGCGGTCATAACGCGAGGTCGTGCAGTGCCCAAAGTAAGCCTCCATTAACTGATTTTAAAAAGAATATAACTGGCGTCGTGAAACTTCTGTCAAACTCATGTACACCGGCCGAGACGATACTGAGTGTGAACGGGAGACGGGCGCGTTGTTTAATAGACATGGGAAGCAGCGTGACAATACTTCAAAAGGCGCTCTGCGGCGTAGAGAAGCGTTGGTCTCATAAGTTATATGGGATTGGAGGAGTGACGTTAATCACGAGAGACACGTGCAATGTGATAATTGAAGTAGAAGAGATGCTGAAAATCAAGGTTTCGTATATGATTATTTCATTTCTTTTTGATAATATCGATGGGATTTTGGGAATAAATTCAATAGAAAAATTAGGCGGGCTTTGCATCGATCATAATGGAAATATTTATTTCCCTAAGGTAAAAGAAATCGGAAAAAAGTCGGAATCTAAGAAGTACGTTTTTTGCAAAAAGGATTGCGAGATTGAAGGCAGAAAAGAGATATCCATTGAAGATCTAGACTTTAGCGCAAAATTTAGTCATGGAAGATGGACAGTGGAATGGAAATGGAGCCGCAAAAAACCTAAGCTGAAAAATCAAATGGATTCTTATGCAATCAAAGATCCAGAAGTACGGACGAGATTTAGGGACGAAATCAATTCGTGGATATGGAAGGGATGGCTGGTAGAAAGTGATGATCGAACAAAGCAAGGGTTATTACCACTGATGGCTGTGGTACAGAAGCAGAAAAATAAAGTGAGACCCGTACTTGATTTTCGTGAGTCAAATCCCTACATTTCGTCACACACAATGGATTTGGACTCGTGCGACGCTAAACTCCGAGAATGGCGACAGAAATTCGAAAATATACAAGCATTGGATCTTCGGAACGCGTATTTGCAGTTACACGTCAAAGAGAATCTTTGGAATTATCAGAGGGTATATTACGATGGGGTCGTATATAATTTGACAAGGCTAGGTTTCGGTTTGGCATCGGCTCCACATATTACGACGAAAGTCCTGGAACGTGTGTTGAACCTCGAAGAAAAGATACGTTCCGGACCCAACATTTACGTTGACAACATTTTAGTAGACAGATCTGTTGTTTCTTTACAAGTTGTTGAGCATCTGAAGTGTTTCGGTTTGGAGTGCAAAGAAACGTCGGATTTCATCGAATCGAAGTTGTTAGGTCTACAAATTTATGAGAAAGATGGAACAGTCATGTGGACCAGAGGAAGGACCGTTCCGGAAATTGTCGGTCGTTTAACGAGAAAGGGTGTATTTTCGTTTGTGGACCGTTAATTAGTCATTATCCAATCGCAGGATGGTTGAGGGTATCTGCAAATTTCATAAAAAGAAAATGCAATCGATATCGTTGGCAAGAATCAGTATCTGAAGATATACGAACAATGTTGGAAGATACAATTCAAAGAATGAGGAATGATGATCCCGTAAATGTTGCCTGACACGTCCCGAGAAGTGAGAAATCTGGCAGAGTATGGTGTGATGCGACTAAAATTGCAATATGATGTGTTGGAGATTGCAGGAAACATTGTAGAGGAAGATTTCTGGTTACGACGCAAGGTTGATTGTGCACACATCAATGTTGCCGAACTCAAGGCGGTCGTGAGGGGAATAAATTTGGCGTTAAAATGGGGAGTGAGGGAATTGGATATTGTTACTGACTCTGCATCTGTCTTTGGCTGGTTGAGTGGAGTTCTGTCCAGAGAAAAGAAGATCAAAGTAACCGGAACGAATGAGATGTTAGTCAGAGGGAGATTAACTATCATCGTGGAGATCTTGGAAAGTTATAACGTGAAATGGAAACCGATTTGGACACCCTTGGAATTGAACAGAGCTGACACTTTAACACGGGTAAGAAGTTCGTGGTTAGACCGGAGTCATAGAGAGATTGTAATGATAGCGAATGATACGAAGCTCACTGTCACAGATATCCGTCGAGGGCATTCAAAACATCATTTCGGAGTTGAGAGAAGTCACAACATTTTAATTCGACAAGGATTCCACGTGAATAAAGACGATGTAAAAAGGGTAATTCAGAATTGTAACGAATGTAATTAGATAGACCCACATTCCGTACGGATCGAGAAGGGACAGTTAACAAATGACGAGGTGTGGAATACCTTGGCGATGGATTTCACGCATCACAATGGGAAGCTCTTCGTGACAATCATAGACTGTTGATCGCGTTATTCCATCTGGAGAGAGGTGAACGGGGAATCATCAGAAGAGCTATTAAGGCATTTCAGTCAAATATTTTACGAGTTTGGGCCACCAAAGGTGGTTTTAGCAGACAATGGGAAAGCTTTCAGATCTGAGGCGTTTCAGGAGCTGTGTAAAGAGTGGAAAGTAAAGTTGCATTTCCGATTCGCTTACAACGGGTGGATCGGACGGTAAAGAGAACAATGGCGAGAGCAGACATAAACTCACGTGATGCTGTTTATTGGTATAACGTCGCCCCTCAAACTGGAAAGAGGACATCTCCGCAGGAGGAGCTGTTCCGGTACGGATGGAAGATGTTAAGACAGGGAGAGGTTGCACCGAATGTACGAAATATCGAAGTGGGTGTAGTACACGTAATTTCAGTATTAAATTTTAATTTAATTTAAATTTTAAATTAATTTACTTAATGCCACCCGGCTGAATTTGATATATTATTTTTCTTTAATGTATGCTTTTTTTAATCTAATTAGTATTTTTTATGTCCCCATCTTGTTAATCCTCGCAACCGGGGGCAAAAAATAAATGTTAAACAAAAACCGCAATCAAAAATTTAATCAACAATTTTGTTTTAATAAACAAAATTTTGTCAGGTTTTTGAATTCAATAAATTTTTTGTGGAAAAGAATTTTTTTCTTTTTTATTTTTCATACACAAAAAATGGTGTCAGAAGCGGTCCCACTTGCCGCACTATGTTCATTCTCGGCTATGGGTTACCCAGAACTCCCGGCCACGGTGAAATTTTCCATAGTTTCAATCACCACCCGCCGATCAACCTCTAATGCGTGCACTCGAATCCACCAAATTCCGATCCACCGCTCACGCACCGGTTTACAAACACCGATTTACCATGCTGGAATGGAGCAGTTCACGATTCGCCGCTCACGGACCGGCCTTCAAACAGTGATCCAGCATTGCTTCTCTGTGTTCAGTACGTCACTCTACTCCCGACGCCGATCAAATTTAAATGAGATTAACCCCGACTTACCAACATGCCCGAGGTCAACGAATGCGGAATCCAGGACGAATCATCGATCGGTGACACCCATGTCAGTTTTCATGGTGAGTTTAATTTATTTTGACCTTCTATATGCGGGGAGTGACATTTTTGGGGGACATTTCATTATATATTTTGTTAATTGTTTATTTAATTATTTAATGAATTTAAATAAGGAAAATTTTATTGAATTTTTTATTTTTTTTCGCATAAAATGTTGGTCGGTGGACTTAATTTTGGGGGGATTCGAGGGGAAAATTCAGTTGCTTTCAATATTTTTTGTTTTTATTATTTCACAAATATCCCATCATTATCCCAACGCAATCATATATTCATAAAGCTCCAGGGAGATATCGGTGACTCCAAGCTTAGGGTTGCTCTCGATGCGCGCATTTGTGACACTTTATCGTTCCTGAAGGACGATGATAAATCAACTAGTATGGGGGACCAAGCCGCTTCGCAAATATCTAACTTATAATATACTGAACGAAGCGAAAATCACCGTGCACTGCGCCCTACCGGGTGGTATGATAAATAAATATTAACGCGATATCCCTGCCCACTGCACCACCGCCATATTTTCTGGACACGAAGGAATCACCCCAGGGTTGGTTAGACATCATTGAGATGCGATTTAGGATCCAAAAGTTAACCAACCAAGTTTCAATGTTCCACCACACATTGTGCGTACTCCCACCAGAGCTTATGCAGTCCGTTGCGACACACCTGGCAACCATAGGATTTCACGAGAAGCCATTTGATGAGTTGAAGAGACGGATTCTCCAATTCTTTAAACCATCACTTGATGAAATATTTGCAACTTATTTTCAGTCGCAATCCCTGGGAAGCCAGAAACCGTCAGTCTTTCTAGCTAAGGTCGTCACGGATTTAGAAGCAATCCATCCAGAAATTACAAACGGCCCAGAAAACGAAGTACTCAAGCAATTTTTATTACGATCCTTGCCACCCCTGGTGCAAGCAGTATTAGCTGGCACCACAATCACCAACCTAAACGAGTTGGCGAAGATTGCAGACAACATTACAGCAACACAAGTTGCGCAATCATCCACCTACTTTGCTGCTTCTACACTGTCAACTCAGTCGTCTCCTCCTACAGCACCAACCGATCTCTCCAGCTAAATTACAACTATAAATACAGGAAATTACGATGTAGATAACGGCACTCAATCATGGGAAACAAATGGATTTTCGAAAACGGCAATCGTCAGTCGACCGTAATCTTTCACCAAGCACCAACGTGTGCTGGTATCACAGCAAATTCGGAAAAGAAGCAAAAAAATGCATTCCCGGTTGCACATGGATGGATCACACACCAAAGTTGGACATGGACGACATATATATCTATCACTCTCGTTATGGTGACCAGGCAAAGCGTTGTGCACCTGGTTGTTCTTTCCAAACTCCCAAAAACTGAGTTCGCCTTCGGTCTTCTTAGCCGACTCAGAAGGCTCCAACAATTGCTGCGGCATTTTCGCGTGCAACGCCACAATTAGCAGTCATTCATCCGAAACAATGTCATTCTTGGCTGACACTGGCTCAGCCATATCGGTTCTTCCCAGAATTTTCCAACCGCAAACAATGCGTTCTACCCGCCGACTTTCAACCGCCAACGAATCAGTCGTCCACACTTATGGAACAATCAATCTCTCGTTCAAGCTAGCCTCTTTGGACCCATCTTTCCAGTGGACCTTCACTGTTGCAAATGTAACGCAACTATACTTGGCGCAGATTTCTTTGACCATTTTGGATTATTGGTGGATTGCAGAAACAAAAAACTAATCTTGCACCACACATTGAAACCTGTGTCCACCACACCGACTGAATCGCAAATTTACTCACTCGTTTCTGATCCTGCACAATATATCAACCAGAACTTTCCAAATACAATAAATGCACCTGATCACTTTAACGAAACCGGCAACTGCATTTCAAATCATGTCATTGTCACAATGCCGTGTGCACCAGTCCGCCAACACCGCCACGAATTGTCCGAAAAAAGAAGACTCCTGGCCGAAAAGGAATTCAAGGAACTTGAGGAGTGCGGCATTATACGCCGATCCAGTTCTCCGTGGGCCGCTCCTCTACAGATAGTCACCAAGAAGGATGGATCGTTACGCATCTGTGGCGATTATAGAGGTTTGAACAGGGTTACGACTCCTGATTCATATCCAATGCCGCTCCTTACCGATATATTACAACGTTTCTCTGGCTGCAAAGTTTTTTCATCACTGGATTTGGCTAAAGCGTATCAAAATCATCCTCTCTAGCTTATCGAACACGGCAGCGTATATCGACGACATAGTGATTGCGTCCCCGAATGAAACTTCTCACCAACAACACCTTTCAGATACTCTGTCGAGACTCTATGCCAACCATCTCAAATTGAAGCTCACAAATGCAAGTTCTTCCAATCTAGTGTCGAATTTCTGGGTCATACTGTTTCACAAAATGGTATTAGCCCACTAGCAAAGCGAATCAAGGCCATCACAAATTTACCCCGACAAGAAACGATCAAAACCCTGCGCAGCTTTCTGGGGATGGTCAACTACTGTCGCAAATTTATTCCAAACATTTCAGCGACTCTGTCACCACTTACAGATATGTCATCTGGACCCAGAAAGCAACAATTATCCTGGTCCGAAGAAGCAGTGAGAGCTTTTCAGCAGATAAAACTGGATATCACACAGACCACATCTCTCCGATTTCCAGACGGCTCTCTAGCAATAACGCTTACGACAGATGCATCTAATATCGCAATTGGAGCAGTTTAGATGCAGGTGCGTGACAAAATTCCTGAACAACTGGAATTTTATTCCCACAAGCTCTCACCAACCCAAACTAGGTACTCTACCTTCGATAGAGAACTCCTTGGTTGGTTTATGTCGGTAAAACATTTCGAACACTTGTTGATTGGCCGATCGACAACAATGTATACAGACCATAAACCACTTCTCCAAATCTTTCAAATGAAGAATCCGTCACCACGTCAACAAAGGCAGATCAGCTTTCTATCCCAATTTGACATCGAGATCAAATTTATCTCCGGAGCTGACAACGTCGTTGCTGATTGTTTTTCACGAATCGAATTGGCTTCATTGGAATTTGAACCATTATTCACCCAAAACATCCTGGAGCAGAATCCACCATCGAATAAGGACCTAGCTACTTTCAAGGAACAACCAATCGCACGTGGCCGCATTTATTTCGACACCTCCATCGCAGGTTGTCCATGCCCCGTTCTGGGCTCAGCCCTCCGTGCAGATGCGTTCAAGGCCGTTCATTCCAGCGCTCATCCCGAATCGAAGGCAACATATGAACTATTGCGCACAAAAGTCATTTGGCCTTACATGCGCCGCGATATTAAACTATGGTGCAAAGTTTGCCTACAATGCCAAGCCAACAAAATATCTAGACACACCAAGCCTCCAGTTCTTAGCTTTCCGACAGGCAGCCGTTTCGATACAATACATATGGACATCGTCGGTCCACTTCCACCCTGCAATGGCTACTCATGTCTCCTCATCATCATCGATCGGAACACGCGTTGGTCAGAAGTATTTCCAATGAGGAACATTGCAACGGAGACAATTGTTGAAATTTTTGTCAATAATTGGATCGCCAGATTTGGCGTTCCCAAGCGCATCATCACAGACCAAGGCCGCCAATTTGAGTCCAACATCTTCACCAACCTACTCCAAAGGCTGGGAACTCAACGACTTAAAACCACGGCATTTCCCCCATAGTCAAATGGTCTTGTCGAAAGATTTCATAGGACATTAAAGAATTCTCTTAGGACAATGTCCGTCAACAGAAACTGGACCAAACAGTTGCCATTGCTCCTCCTTGGATGGAGAAATATTCCCAGTAGCCGTCACGGAACTTCATCAGCTCAGATGCTGTTTGGTTCCATTACGTCACTCGTCAATGAGATTTTTTTAGCGACTGTCCCAGCAATGACGAACAACTTGAACTGGCCCGGCAACACTTCATCAACCTAGACACTTCTCCACCAAAACATAATGCATTCAAGGTACATATGCCGAAAGACCTGTGCAACGCAAAATTCGTATGGTTGGTTCGAGAACACTCCACCTCTCTACAAACCAGATACACTGGCCCACACCTAGTATTACAGCTCAGCATGGAGAACAATACAGTCACAATTGATTTTAAAGGCACGCACCGCACCGTCAACTTATGCAAGTTGAAACCTTGTATTCACAACAATGACGACCCAGGCAATTTCACGACAATTTATTCCATCAAAAAGTCAGTCTCATTCTCTCCATGGGTTCAATTATCGAATGCATCGTACTTGATTCCATTACGAACAGCATAACATTCCTGCGATGTCTCCACATCTCAAAGAGGGGCCTGATGTAGTGCACATAATTTCAACATTAAATTTTAATTTAATTTAAATTTTAAATTAATTTACTTAATGCCACCCGGTTGAATTTGATATTATTTTTCTTTAATGTATGTTTTTTTAAATCTAATTAGTATTTTTTATATCCCCCATCTTGTTAATCTTCGCATCCGGGGGCCGAAAATAAATGTTAAACAAAAACCGCAATTTAAAATTCAATCTACGATTTTGTTTTAATAAACAAAATTTTTCAGGTTTTTGAATTCAATAAATTTTTTGTGGAAAAGAATTTTTTTCTTTTTTATTTTTCATAAACAAAAGTGGGTTACACTGTTGGTGAGCAGGTATACGTAAAACCTCCAAATATTCGCTGTTCTCAAGCGTGGCAAAAAGGGACAATAACCGGCGTGAATTCCAATTTTAGCGTGTATGTGGACGGAATACCTCAACACGTGAGAGATATAAGGAAAGTGAGCGTACCGACCGAGGATGCCGTTGAGTCGTATGGAGGAAGGAGTGATTCAAGTTCCGATGAGCTGCGGGAGGGAGAGTTGTCGGACGACGAAATCGATCTAACGTTGTTAGATGAAGGAACGGGATCGCGACGATCGACTCGTCGTAGGGGGCCGCCTACGTATTTGAGGGACTACGAGTTGGATCAAACCTCTGAAGAGGGAATGTAGCAATATGGTTGATATTGCTTTTGTTTTATTGATCAGAAATGCGCGCAATTTAACGGGACGCAAATCTTGTGGATACAAATATATATTTCGGTGTAATTTTGCTCTTACAGTATTGCCTTGAGTATGCATTCATTGTAAGTGCATATCGTATGTCAGGGTTAAGGATTTTTTTTTCATATTAAAAAACCATTCTTAAATGCTGTGAGCTATTTTCAAAATCTGTTTTTTGATATTTTCTATGTTTTAATTGGTTCTTATTTTTAGATTGGAATTTACAATATTGAATTCGCTATCGAAAGCTGAAATATCACTCTTAATTGCAAGTGACTGTATATAATAACCAGACAAAATGATGTGTCAGGGCAAACATGTGGGTCAGAAAGAAACATACAGGTTCAGATCGGAAACCATCACAGAAGATCATTATTTAGTTAATTGGTTTTCTAGTTAAAATATTATTATGAACTTATATATTTAAATTTTCTCCAAATTTTTTTAATGATCAATTCCCTTTTCCCGACAACTATCACACAAAAAAAACTCTTACCTAAAATATCATATTCCATTCTGTAATTTCCTTTAAGATTATCTTCTAATTTAATCGTTTTCAGTTTAGCAAATACTTTCAAATAAATAGGAAACATCAATATCAACTTCATCCATGTTGCGACCAAATACACATAATATATACTAGTCGTAGTTACGTCTCCTTGACATTGAAAAAAACTGTGGGTCTTGGTGTCAATATCGACAATCAACGACACAATCGACACTAACATTGGTGATATAAAACAGAAATGTTTTAAACACGACTTGATAACTCTCAGTTGAGTATCACGATAATAAATGACAGCGTATACGTTGAAAAACATGGCAAACATCGCCGCATGGTAAAACAAATCTAACGTGAATGGCAAGAACGTAAACACCATACACCATTGATAGGTTGCCATACTGGAATTAACGAAAGACATGAGCATCAAAATAAACAGTTGCCATGATTTGGCTTTCAGTAACCAAATAACAAATCTCCAGTTAAAGTCTCGTACGATTTCCGGGTACTCCGATATGTAATAAACTCCAGTTTGATAAATGATCAAAATGACCGGATTAATCATGAGTGTGAAAATTCTTTCAACGGTATATCGAAATTTAAATTCATCTCCGTAACAGGCTTTATAAACTCGGGTGATGTTGGTTTGCCAGGTTCCGTTTTGACAAATCGGGTCTATTCGCTTAACGAAAAACGGACACAAAAGCGAATTCGATTTATTTATAATTTCTTCGGATAAACAAACATTATATATCCAACTATTAGGACAAGTGGTATTTCTTTGTTCCAAACATAGTTTTTTCTCTAAGCTATAAAATATTTCGAATTTCTCCGCTATTGATTCCACATTATCAAATGTTGGTTTTAAATAATACATATCTTCAGGAAATCAATAAATAATTATTAATTTGTAAATATAATTAATATATCATAATTATTAATTTTACAGTCACACCGGTTCTCATTTAGTTGACGTTTTTTTTTTAATTTTGCTGAAACCAACTGTCCATAATTCATGACTAATAACTAAATAAATAATTTAATTCATTTACTGAATCATTTTTTAATTGGTAGATAATAAATTTGTTTGATTTAAATTTTGAATCTTGTAAACCGATTTCACATACGGCATAATATCGAGAAGAAATGAATAGTTAATGAAAAAAATCTTTAAAAAAATAGACCCGATCGAATTGGTATTTTAACGTTATTTATGATGCCGATTTCCTCACAGTTTCATCAGACCTTTTATATGAGTTTTGGAAAATTCAACAATTTATCATTAATTGCGCTAATATTTTCTTTATCATTGTTTGATTATTATCAGTTAAATCATCATTTTCGTTCTCAATTAAATCAATGTCGAGATTAACAGTACTCGAATATTGCACTTTTTACCACTGTTTACTGCATCCATAACTTTCATCGACTGGACGGAGTCGTTATCATTTAAATCGATGTCGTTAATGTCACTGTGAAAAAGAACACAAGACTTTTTGTTCGAACAAATTTATTTTTTAAATTTTTTTATTTGAATTCATGAAAACTCAATGGATTTATTTTTTTGAAAAATTGTGATATTGATCACTTACACATTTCTACACACCCCTCACCAAACACGCATACTCATGCATCAGCCACTCATTTTCTCCCATTTTACACTTACACACACGCGCAATCATAAACCGTCACTTTCTTTATTAAATTTCCAAACTGGTCAAATCTTCGACCAATCCTTTTACTTTCCCCTCCAATTGGTTTAGCGTAGTGGATAAGGAAAAAACATAACTGAGAAATCATTTATTATTTTACTAAAACTCATGACATGTTACGTTCTTAACAAAACATCATCCATTGAAAGAACATTAAAAATACTTATATATAAAATATTAATATTTTAATTAATATTAAAAAAAACAAATTTTATTATTTTAAAAACAGAAATTTAAAAACCAAAAATTAAATTTTACTGAATCAATAAGCAAAATTATTGTAATGTAAAATTAATAAATATAATATGAAAATAAAATAACATACTCGTACTGTCGCTGACATTTAAGAATATCAATGTAGACAGTTAATAATAATTCTATAATCTAAAATACAAAGAATTAATCAATTATCCAATGAAAAACAAGACACACTTACCGAATTAGACAATTAAGAATATCATAGACACTTAACAATATCAAATAATATAGAAAAATAAAGTCTACCCCCAAACATACATAACTTACACTCAAATACATACATACACGTACAACAAACACACATAACTTACACTCAAATACATACATACACGTACAACAAACACACATAATTTTACAGACATTTAACAATAATTTGGACATTTAAGAATATCAAAAATGATATACCATCTCGTGGAAATTTCGTATGTGTGTATGCATGTGTGTGAGGACTGAATATCATATGTCTAATTTGGTAAGTGTGTCTTGTTTTTCATTGGATAATTGATTAATTCTTTGTATTTTAGATTATAGAACTATTATTAACTGTCTACATTGATATTCTTAAATGTCAGCGACAGTATAACAAAATGTTAAGTTAAAATGTTGAATGTAAAAACTTAAAATTGATTAATTTTATAACGAATGTCTAAATTGTAAAATTAAATTAAAACAGGACGGCTTGCAGCAATATCGTTTATTTCGTATCAATAGCAAAATGGTCAACAAATCTTGTCTTGCACGCCACAAACAAAAACAAAATTCAAAATGATTATACAAATAATTTGTTCATTCACATTAATCACCATGTATTTTTGATCATTAATTTCGTCCTTATATCCCAAGGGAATCATCATCACACTTCACGTAATCGTTGAACATAATTGGCAGCCTCTGGCTCCTCTGCAATCTGCATGTTAGGGATCATCCCGGGATACTGTCGTTGGACATCTCTTCCTTTACAGTCAATATGCTGGATTCACGCTCCGAGCACTCGAAAATCCCCGTAGATCACTGCTTTAGCAACGCATGCTTCACAATCCTTACATGCCTCGGGATCCCGTTTATTTCGACTGATATTCAGGAGTTAACCAGTGTCATGGTCCCTTCATACCATTGGATCGTTCATGTGGCTTTAGATAGACCTGCTTACTAACTTTGAAATCACTTGCATCATAGCGTTCTTTCACCGGATTAGCCATTGGGAATCACCAACTGTACAAAACGTTTCCACTACTGCCTACTGGCTTGCTGTTTGTTCCAGCTCAATGTGTTATGTTGTAGTAGAACACCATATCCACTATATCGTCTCTGGTACTTGCCGCTATTCACTTTATCATTCGGTGATTCCTCTCGACGATATCGTTCCTAGATAGTCTGTAAGCACAGTGGTATCTAACTGCAACGTTCCTCACCATGCACAGTTGTAGCAATTTATCTAATCAGACACACTTAACGTTGTCACACAAAACCTCACTTTGTGGGCCCCTTTTTCTGAATATTTCTGCCACTGTTTCCGTTATCTAATAAGCATTTTTGTTCTTTCTCCGTTTCTCAATTGCACAACGACTTGGACCGCAATCGACACACATTTTTTTCGCTCGACCTGGTGTTTCCACAGCTCTTAGGACATATACAACTGCAATTAAGATCAGATCAATTTTGCAGTACATTCAATTGAATCTCCATTCATCATCATAATACTTACGCCAACCTTGACAAAATTACACGATGCAACAACATCACACTATATAACTAATTAACCACAACACGAGTCCATTAACATCATCGAAATAACGTCATTTACCTAAACTGCCAGCCACGGTAACAGCGCATTTACACACGGCAAACCAGCTGTGCAAATCTAATTTTCCGTTACTCGTTTTTTATGGTTCCATGCTCCTTTGTTGGTATTTGATGGTCAGATACCTCACGACCCTGCATACAAAAGAGACTCGTTTTGGTGCCCCACAGATCCTGGTTACGTTATCCATGTTAATTCACTTAATATACCTCATCTCGATCTCGTGAAACTTGGTGGTTTTTTCCCAACTGCCACACCACCAAGACTTGACAATCGAAGAGCCCAGAAAACTGATATTTGTCGATTGCGCAAGCTGATTTTATATGCTGCTTTGCGGAATCGGACAACCCCCGTATAACAACACTTTTGACACACTCGTCGCTTGCATCGCCATCAGTAATATGTACTAACCTTTTCGCGACTGCGTCGTACAAGATGTCAAGATCAACTTCAAAGGAAGAAGTACATTTTGTTCTTGGAATGGTCACATATTTGGAAAGTAGGGGAAAAATGCGGGTTCTGCCCACATACCCCCCCCCTGCTGGTAACCATGGCAACGCTATGGGTTATCGTGGTTACCATGGCAACCGACCCGAATAACATAGCAACGGTCGCGGTTACCATGGCAACGGTCGCGATTACCTTAGTT
>MQRK01117276.1:417-18028 GCA_001938485.1 Girardia tigrina
ATGAGGGAAAAGTTAAGGGCCGACGAAGGGAAAGAGTCGCGCACCTTGGGCACTCAATGGTGTATAGCAGATTATCGCGGAGAAGATTATGTCAATAGGCGAAAACGACAAAGGCTCCGTAAGAGCATAGATAATGTAATTAAGTGTTTTTCAAAATAAAATTTATATATGAGTTTTATGTGAGTTGTTGATATATTGTTTTAAAATATTGCATGCACTGAATAGTTTAAAATCTTGTTAGCATTTCTTTCTTTTTCTATAACTCTTTATCTTGACACTAAAATCATATACATGAATGGAGGATTTGCGTTAGGGTATTCGAGCCCATATTTTCGTAATTAGTTTTATACTGATAAAAAGATTAAAAGATGAAATGTTGTCATAGCTATTATACCTGTTAAGGGGGTTCAACATAGTAAAATATAACACACAGTAATTGGGGTTGACACAACACATTATGGGGTCATGACATTAATGAAAATTGTTTTAATCTAACATCACATCATACCCATTAGGGCTGATCTGGTCTATCTGGTCTTAAACCTGTGTAGATCTGGAACCTGGAAGGTCCTCATCACTTATCACTGCGTGCAGATGGTATGCTGGGTGAGAGGCAAGTTGTGGTCATATATATTATAAGAGTAGGAATTAAAATGTACATGCAGAGGTTGTAGTAGTATGATAGTGTTTTATGGTTGGTTACCGATAACCTGGGGGCTCAAAGCCAAACGACTCAGTCACCCAAGATATGTTCACATGTTTTAAACACCACACGCCACAACATTTCCAAAAATTCTAATTGTCGATTAAACCTATTTCTATATAAATATATTTGTCAGAAAACTTGTATCAATCCGACCTGACTCTTTTTTGTAAATAATTTTTTTAAATTTATTCTAATAATGTCTTCTAATTGAAGACCCACCAAAGCATTAGACATCCCCACTGATGTTGATTTGTAAAATGCATATGATGCTATCGAATTGCTGACTACCAGTAATAATCAGAACCATAAATGTTGATAACATTCAAAGGTCTCTCCAGTTTTAAATATTTAAAAACTTTAATAAGCTCTAGTGTTAAAATGAGATTTAATGATTCACGAATGCTTCTGATAAACTTATAATAATAATAATACCACTTGTTCATTATAAAATCAAAATGAAAATTAAATCAAATAAAAATAGAATTAAGGTAAAGAACAAAGAACTATGATTAGAGTTTCCTCATATTCGTGAAAATAACCATCATAATAGTAATTGTACGTTTCATAATTCACAGTCACTTTCAGGAATCTATACATATTCATAAATTCCAACCTGGATCCAATCTTGACAAAGAAAATGAACGTGGTGACACACACAAAACAGTGGAGCAATCAGTTCAAGAAAATCCCAAGGCATCATTAAGGTAGGTCTCCTTTTACTTTCCTTATTGAATCAATACAATATTCTTTATTAAACTATTACTTTCATTATGTTATTTTCCAGTCACAGATCAGAGGAGCTTGACATGTTCCGAAACGACTTTGTGGCAAACAATGAGAGATCTGGGCTACAGAAGTTGGAAGTTAGTCAAAGTGCTATTCTTAAGTGAAGTTGATTATGAGTAATTATCAGATTATTATCTGATTATTACGAGTAACGTCTTGTCAGGCAATATTGAATAAGTATAATAATGCCAGAAGAGACAACATTTTTTCAGTGATGAGTGTGCTTTTTATGCAGAAGGTAAAGGGTCACAAATCTACATGTGGAGTACGGCAAAACCACATTTTTATGAACAAATTGCTCAGCATCTGCCAATAATTATGGCATGGGCAGCAGTCAGTCACTTTTAGAAACAATTTTTCATTTGCTCTAATAATGCAGAATGGAAGTCAGTTAGATGTGAAACAGAAAGCAATGTTTAAACATTTTCTGATAAAGTGCCTAAGACATAAGATTATAAACAATTTTTCTTAAAAGCAGATATTCAAGATCCTATGGAGAAAGATGATTTTTTATGATTACTTATAGTGAAAATGATGCATTATAGGAATATGAATATAGAGAAAATGAAAATGTAGATATTAACAGCTCTGAAAATAAATACAATTTTATAGAATAAGCTGACAAAAATAAAAGTGAAGAACCTCAAATTTAAATTTCTAAAAATGATTGTTAAAAATTTTAACAACTATTAAAGAAATATTTCTTTCAATTTTGATTTGAATAGAATCCCAGGTATTGAATTTATAAGCAAAGCACTTAAAGGAGATAAGAAGATGAATACATTGTATGAATGGATTCTTAAAAATTAAGTTTTTAAAATAAACAATTATTATATTTGGGTTTTATATCTTATATCTTTAGTTTTATGATTGTTTTTCACTACTTTTACATTCGATACAAGCATAATATTTGCAGTTAATTATAAATTCTATAATTGGCCAATGTTTTGGCGTTCCCTATTTTTGGCCAATTTAGAGGTTATACTGTAAATATATATAAATGATATTAAATATATTTTTCGATAAACACACTTAAATTTAGACCAGGTCTATGTACTGGCGTATAGTTGTCCGACTTAATAATGAGTCGTTAAGACATTATTTTATTAACTTTTGTTTATTAACCTGAATTTTACATCAATTTAATTAATTTTTTTAAATGAACATAGTTTTTAGATAAAATTATTATAGAAATTATTAAAGTAAAATTTAAAAAATAAAATCTGAAATTAATTTAAATGAAAATTTGTTCAAATAATTGTTTAAAACGATTCGCAATACGATTCATCTTATTAATGTAGCTAGATGTCAAATTATAAAAGTTTTACCTAGAATCGTCCCCAAGACAATTCAAACTATGATAAAAATAAGTGTGGACAATCATAACATTGTTCCCACTAAATCTAATAGCCTGTTTTTTATTTTTCTTAATTACTTCAACTCGTCTCTCATTCATTGAAACTATTGGATTGTTGTCAGCATACTACTAAAGTATGGTATATTCATTAGTCAGTCTTTGATCTTGCGTAGTGTCTGTGACTTTGGTTTTTCAATATTTAACGAAATAAATCTACAATTTTTTTATTTTTGATTTAATGCAATAAAGCTGAATTTCAGATGATTCAAAAATAAGAAAATTGGAGTCTTTAAATAAAGTTGACTAAACAATTATTTAAGCCGTGAAATTTTCCCGCCTCGAGTGGCTATAATTAGAAATAACAATGCACGTATCCGATAGAATCATATAAAATTAATTTAGATTTAATAATGTTACGGATACAATTATGCACATATTTAATCATTACAAAATATCAATTTAAATAAGAATGTAAATATTCCGTATTTCATCACAACATGTTGTTTTAATAATATCAAACTAACAGTTGATGTTTTAAAATGGAAGATTTTATGGAAGTTAATTGGAAGTATGTGGCTTCAGGGACAGGCGGCACAGTTTTGTACGATAATTGAATTAACGATTGCTTGTAAATGATATAAACTATTTGAATTTGTGTGCAGTAAATTAGAGAAAGATAACGGTGAAATTGTGGCAATTAAGGACATTGATGTGAGATATCCGAAAAAAGAGCAATTGAAACGACTGTATCGTGAAATATGTATCTTGAGACATTTAGACAGTACTTTCGTAAGAACTTGCTTACAATAAATCTGGTCTAATTGCTTTTGTTTAGTGTTTGACTCTGAAAGACGCATTTTTAAAATACGATCAACACAATCTACTTAGCAAAGTGTAAGTAAAAATAGATCTGTAATGCCTCACAATTTGTTATTGCAGAAGATTGGAATTCCACTTCATGGAATTCGATTTGTACACTGTCATTCGTAATTTCAACTTGCTCTATGATCAAATTATAAAGATTATTTATCAACTCTTAATGGGATTGAAGGTTGGAAACATAAAATTATTGATGATTTACTAAATAACTATTCTTTGATTTTGACTTTGTTTTTGTTAAGTTTAATAATTGTTTAAAAGCCATGTTTTGAAAGTTGTTATGGGGCTATTTGATTATAATCGATGTTAAGATAAATGATTCTATAATATTGACTGAAAATAGTATTATGAAATATTGAATATTTACTCAATAATATTACATTTTTCTGCGGAAAGTTCTGTCGAAACTACTCAGGAATAAATCATAATAATTTACAGCCCCTAGTTATTCGAATTACCATAGGTTTGAAGAATTAAAAACTCAACTGCATAGATCTTGAGTAATCAATGCCATTTCAATATCGATTTATGTTTAAAATGTCAACTTGATACCAGAAAAAATTATCTTAGAAATAATCAAAATCCTTTCGGAATTGTCAGAATCATTTTTAAAACAGCCGGAATCTTTTTAAAAAATGTCAGAATCATTTCGAAAATAGAATCACTGGAAATAATTGAAATCCTTTTATAAACAGTGAGAATCAAATAGAAAACCCTCAATCATTTCAGAATCTAACAAAATCATTTCCAAATTAATCAAAATTGTATTGAAACAATTTTTGATTCTTAAAATTAATCTTTGAAAATTGTTGCCATAACTTTCTTAGTATAACTTATAAAAATATGATATCAATATAAAAATTTTCGTTATTAATATATGAATACTATTAGGTTCGTGTTTTTGTTGAGATGAAATTTCTGAAAAATACATTTTTGAAACCTTTATTTTAATAAACAACAATAAACATATTGTTTAAAAAAGTTTTGCCTAAGTAAATTTTTGAGGAACGCTTTTTAATTTTTCTTGCACAAATCAATAGTATCAAAATAATTGTAAATATAAAATATGGTAATCTATTATTTTTGAAATTTTATATGGTTTTTGACTTTTCAATTTAAAAATATTATAAACATAAACTATTTTCAAATATTTTATATTAATTTTTGTATTTAATTATAAATATATATATATATATAGTTTTGAATAAGGCTCAATGGCAATTTAGATAAAACAAAACAAGAACGCCATTTATCAATAATTTTATTTCGTAAAACTAGTTTTACCTTTACAGGATGCAAGTGGTGTAATTCTTTTAGATTTTGCGGTATCTGATGTTCGCCCAAACAGTGCATACTACACCAATCTTGTACAAAAGACTCGGAAGCGAAGAAGAAAAAGCAGAGCGTGTGATTTTTACTACCTGCAATTCACAACAGTGGTCAATCAATGACAGCTATCCAGAGTTGTGGTCTTTTACACCGCCCCTATAGCTCTGACCTGACCCTTTTGATTTTTTCTTATTCAATCATCTCAAGCAAGCTCTAAGAGACCACTATTTTACCTACAAAGAAGATTTACGGCATACAGTCAGTGAATTTCTGGGCGAAAATCGCTAATTTTCTTTGAAAATGCCTTCATTGAGTAAGCCAAGCGCTGGCAACAAAAGTAGGGAAGTTTTTCGGAAATTTTTCGAAATATAATAACATGTATAAATAAAGAATTGTTTGGGAATTGTCCATTGATAACTGTATTAGGTTCACTACTTATTGGGCGCACCACGTATTTTAATAAAGAAAAATAAAACAATTACATTTTTTATTATTTTAATTGAATTTGATTTTATTGTTTGTTTTGCAAAATCATCTATAGTACTTCGACTGAGTACTGTCTCACGAAGGACTCGTTCAATTTAGTCTGAATCTTCTTAGATAATATTGACTCTTAAACCTTTTTTTTCACACCGAAAAGAGTGATACTTGGTGCAGCTTTGTTGCAGATAGCTATGCTCAATGCCAGCAAAGCTTTTTTTAGAGACTTGTCTCTCTTACCCTGCAGCTATCTTCAAAACATATGACGAATCTCTTTTATATATCTCTTAATCACTTTCGCTTTCTAGCTGATTGTTTCTCGCATATGTCAATGAATTCTTCCAAATCCGATTCCAAATCCACCATATTAGCAACTTCACTTGTAAATATTTATTAACAACATAAGCAGACTCATTTTCAGTAGCACAACCTGCGGAAAGCATCGTTCTTGATTTGCTATATTCAAGTAGCTATATTCAAATCTTTAAATTAATTAATGAAATAAAAATAATATTAACTTTTAATTTCTCAAAATTTTATTGGATAAAAATGCAATAGGCAATTTTTTAAAATAAACATTGTTTTTAAATTATATTAAATTTAATAAATTAAAATCGTTAACTAAAAATACTTAGACTGTCCCAAAAGTCCTCAGGTGACCTTTAAAAACACACTAATATTTTACCAAATTTAATCAAATTTGGACTGAATATTATTCAGACTGTCATAAATACTGTGTTAAAATTTCAAAGCATAAAATTTGAAACTTACCAAAAAAATAATATTATTAACCAACAAAAAAAATTAGATGCAGCGAATTTAAAAATTTATTTAAAAAAATTCTTAACCAATTGACAATAATTAAAAAGTTTATCTAGTTGATTTTTTAATGTTTCTGTTGATAAAGAATTAAAAAAGAATTTACAAGCTTCTTTAATTTCTTCATGTGATTTGAAAACATGATTTTTAAAACTTTTCTTCATTTTTAAAAACAAGAATCTGTCACACAGATTAAAACAAACTAAATTATTTGATATGATTATATGTAAATCAATATGTTTACTTCTCCTATATAAAGTAATATTTAAACAACATTAAAATTAAACAGTATTAAAATTAAAAGGAAGTTATCAAAATTAACATTTTAAATATAATTTTAATAAAATTTAGTTTTTTTTAATTTCAAATTACTTTTAGGGTGTCACATTATCCGAACCACAAATACATATCATGAACAAAAAATGTCACTTTAATCGGAGTCAGATTAACTGGACCAGCTTTCTATATAAGAAAGGGACTTAAATTTTGATAATATTAAACATGTAACATTAACAGAACTGTCACACCGGAGTAACAATAACTAGACTCGACTGTAGATATTTGTAGCTTCTTTAATGCAAATTGGTGTCTTTCAGTTTGTATCTTATAATATCTTGAATTTCGGATTGTTTCACTATCTTGTCTATGATTGATCTTGAAAAGTCTTTTTAATTTTCTTTTTCTTTTTGATTAATTTTATTTTGTCAATATCATTGTCAATTATAATTTTTTCCATATTGTTGATGTTTTTAATGTCTACTTAATATTAAATATTAATTATTCATAATTCAAGTTTGGTTTTTGATCACACTCGGTAACAAATTTTTCTAAAAGTCATGTTTCATGACACTTTTTAGTGTTTCTTAATGTAATTTTGATCGCTTATTCAGAAAATAACATCAGTTTCTCCCTACCTTCAACGGTTCAAAAAATAAACTAAATCTTATATAATTAACATATACGAGAAATCAGCTTTAACTATCTTACACAAAATTAGCAAAATATCAACATAACTGAGAGTTACAATATCTTTTTGTGTATACAATAAATGAAATGATTCAAGTAATCCTAAGTTCTTCAAATATGCACAGTAGATCGTTTTTGTCTCTTATGAGTTGTGTCATCTGTGTGCACTAAACACCATATATATAGTCACCCATCATGGCTTCGTCCCAACGTCCTTGATATCGTTTATCCATCACCGTAATGTCCTGGTAGAACCTCTCACCGTGCTCTTCGCTAACATCTCCGAGATTTGGTCTAAGGAACTCCGGGTGAGAGTGCAGATAATGCAGCTTTGTTGACACTCTACAACCAAAATCTTGGTAGCTGTTGAGTAATTCTTCAATCAGTTCCTTATAATTATCCGCTCTGTTATTGCCAAGAAAATTAGAAACTACATGCTTGAAAGCAGTCCAGGCCCTCTTTTCTTTTTCTTCCATTTTAATCTATATACTTTCTGATTCGAACATCTGTCTCACTTGTGGTCCAACAAACATACGTGCTGAAACTTTAGCTTCTGATAGCTTTGGAAACAATTACCTGATCTCTTTAAGGGCTTCACCATTAGGATATAGGGCTGTTACAAATTGTTTAATCAATCCCAGTTTTATATGCAGTGGAGGTAGAAGAATTTTGTCAGCAGAAACAAGAGTAAAATTTTTCACGCTGTATGAACCTGGTTGCAAGTCACTTCGCTCAGGTCATTCTCTACGGACATATTGATTTGCTCTGCTTCTGCTATGCCATAAACAAAAAAAGCAAGGGAACTTTGTGAATCCACCCTGCAATTCAAGAAAAAAACCAATCATCTTGAAATCTCCACAAGCTATTTGTAGCTATCGTAGTTGACCTTCTGCAGCAAAGTTCTAACATTACTATAGTCCTCCTTCAAGTGGACACTGTGACCGATTGGTACCGAAGAATTCTGATTGCCATTGCGGAGTAATACTGTTTGTAAACTCCTAGTAGAGCTGTCAATAAATAGTCGCCATTGATCTGGTTGATGTGTGACACCAATTACTTCAAACAGTCCCATCACGCCTGAACAAAAGCAAAGAGTTTCTTCAACTTTAAAGTACTGAGCAAATGTTGTGTGTCTATTTCGGTACTTAGAAATTCTCACACTTGGATCCAATAAATTCCATTCCTTTAGTCTAGATGAAAGCAGTTCAGTGCCTGCTTTAGGAAGGTTTAAGTCTCAAGTTCTTGTTGATTTGGAAAGGGCGGCTCTTTAGACTGCAAAGCTTCTTGTTCTTCTTCATACTCATCGTCCTTATCGGATAGTTCTATGTAGGCTTCATTTTGTTCTGGTGATTCTGGAACAGGTAAATCTTCATCATGTGGTACTGGTGCAATATAAGAAGGTATATCAGGATAGACTAGTTTCTTCTTATCCTGTAGTTTCTTATAAGCAGTGATATCCACCATACAGAAGTAGCAGTCGTTGATGTGATTTGTCGGCTGTCTCCAAATTCGAGGGACTGCAAACGGCATTCGTTTCCTGCTGCCTCTTAGCCACCATTCCAATGTTGATTTGCAGCATCCGCACATAACACGAGGAGCCCAGGATTTATCTTGATCTCCTATGGGCATTCCAAAATATTTTTCATCACTGCTTTGCAGTACTTCGTGTCCATAGATATCTTATATTTGATTTGAAAGGGGCCAAAATAATATCCACAAACATAGCAAAAACAGTCAGACAATAATTTACAGTGTCTAGACGACATTTTTATCTACAAACAAATAACAAAATCAATATTAATATGAAAATCGTTAAAGATATAACAAAATAATGGTTTGCGGATCCATAAAAATAATTTTTTCAAAAAATGGCTTTTTCATTCAAACCGCTGTAGCCACATAAAAATAATTGTTACCACTAGACTCAGCACGTCGAAATTGTATAAAAAACACTAAAAAAGGAAATGAAACATTTTTTTGTTGCCCTGTGTTATTTATTTAAAGAATATGACATAATCATATTAAAATATAACAAAATAACAATCAAATTTAATTTTCATAGTATCTCACTGAATCTGGAATAATCCATCGTGATATTAAACCTTCTAATATCGGTGTTAACAAAGATCTTAGTTTAAGAATCCTTGACTTTGGATTGGCTAGAGATAAATATAATGATTTGACCGAATATGTAGTTACAAGGTGGTACCGACCACTTGAAATATTTTGCATAGTTCACTATACCTCAGCTGGTATGTTTTATTTACATTTTATGTTTTATTGAATAACTTTATATTTTTTGAAATTGTTTATTGAATTGCAACAATTTTCTTGTATATTAATGGTAAAATTATTTGATTAGCAGATTAAAAAAAACAAATAAAAGTTAAACCTAAATTCTTATTATTGTACTAATATGCTATGAGGTATGCCCAAAATTAATTTTTGTGATGTAATTTTCTCATTTAAAGGAAATTTAGAAAGCTGGAGTTATGCCTTAATTGAAAGGTGAAAATATTTTGTTGATTATAATTGTAATAACCCATTAATTAATTATAAGGCGAAACAGACGATCTAATAAAAAATTTAAAAACCTAGCCTTCATTTTTCATGGGGTTTGCTTATGATTTTGGTGCATACAAACAGTATGTTTTCATTTTAAATTTTATTGACTTATTTAAGGACAAATTAATAAATAAACAAATCAAAGAGAATTTCCTTTATAGAAAATTAGAAATTTTTTTTCGACTAAATTGGTTCAGTTAATTTTATTTTGGAAATTATTAAAATATATTCTTTTAAAAAATTTGAAAATTCTTATGTTTAAAATTTAATTCGACTGATTGAGGAAATTTAATCATATTAGAAACAAAACAAATTGGAAAAACGTACCATTAGAAAATATAACAAAATAACAAGAAAATGATTTTCAATTTAAAATTGTTGTTTATTTTTAAATAAATTAAGTTACCAAAATAAATAATTATTAGAATATTTAAACAAATGAAATATTTAAGTAAAATTTTTGCACCGCACAAGCAAGGTCGATGATTTTTGTCAAAAGGAAAATGAAAACAAGGAAAAGAATATTTATTTGAATCATTAAAATTGATAATTAGTTTCAAAATATATTTTTTGTGATCATCTATTTCGATGGTTTTACCGTCATCATAAGATCACCGATATTTAGCTTTTTTATTGCTTATATATATAGAAGGGGTAAGAGTGAAATTGCTGAGCATAGGAAAACTTGTAAATGTGATTTGAGTATAAATGATTTCAAAATTCTGTGCAAGCATTTTAAAAATTATTGGGAGAGTGTTATTATTGTAATGTTTGAAACTCGATAATAATAATAAGTCCATTGTATTATTATATTTTGTATTTACACGACATAATTTTTTACAAGTATTATTTAAACAATTTTAATTACACAATTTTTCCCATAATAATAAATTTTCATTTATCGCATAAATAACATACAATAAAACTCATATGAGTTTTTTCATTACAATTAATTTTTTACGTTTTCCCGGTGCCTGGAGGGTCGTAAAACAACAAATTCGGTATATCTAATCCGCTGATACATTTCTTGAGCAAAGCGACCACTTCATCCTGATAAAAAATTGTCCATTGATTTCGGCCTATATTTCTCCACCCACGGAATATTAATTTTAATATCTGAATCGGATTCGTTTACATCAAAGTTCAGCGAAAGAAAAAACTCAACTAATTCTGGTATACCTCGTTGCGACGCGATTATCAGCAGTGTACTCATTCGAGAACATGATCTCACTAAATTTATTATCGGCCTTGTCAGAATCTCCATCTTCATCGTATAAATCAGGGGCCTCAACCTTTTTAACTCGTCGACCCCTTTATGACCTAATTATCTTATCCTCGACCCCTACCTAAGTTTAATGAAAACATTAACTATTTTTGAAATAATTTAATATACTTTTCGATTTAAATAATCAAAAAAACTTTACTGACATGTAAATATTTATTTTTTATAATAATTACATTAATGAGATGGTTGTTGTTGATGAGCAGCGGCAAGACTATTGATATTAGGTTGAAAATTAGTGAGCTTAAGTCTTAAATCACCACGGTTTTCCAGGTTTAATCTATTCCTCTGTTTTGTCAAAATTGTGTTAGCATGGCTAAAACCAGTTTCAACCATATACGACGTTGGGAATGAAAGTAAGAAAGGCTCAGCTGCAGCCTTGAGCTTGGGATATTTTGTAGCAGTATTGATGTTCCTCCAATATCCACTGATGTCTCCTCCTTTAAATAAGACTTTAGCTTCGAGATCTACACTCATTTCAATAAGTTCATCTTCCAGGTCACATTCATTACATTCATCATTTATTTTCGCATCAAATGAAGTAACAAGCCATTCTGGAACATGCATATTCTCCAAATCTTCGAAACGCTTTTTGAACTATTCTAATAACTGATCACAATGTGTCTCAAAAACACGCTTTAAAAATATTTTAATGTTATTTAAAAACTTTGAAAGTATTTTTTCTTATTTAATATATCTCTTAAAATGTCATTTAAAAAACAATAATATGACTGAATGAATCACCTTGCACGTTTAAGCATGGTTTATGATGACACTATACTTTGGCAATAATTCTCTCATAATTCGACTCAAAATTATTTAAAATTATTTGCTATTGTTGTTTGCTATTTTATATTCAGCAATCTTTTAAGTGATATTAGAATATATTAATATTGATATTTTGTCTTAGAGCTTCATTAAAGATGTTTATCAAATCAATATACTAAGATTTTTTATATTTCAATATTGAACATTTGATTTTTACTAATTCTTTAGTTGATATTTGGTCGGCAGGATGTATTTTGGCAGAATTGTTTACCGGTAGTGTACTATTTACCGGTAAGAATCAGCTTGAGCAATGCATATGTATTTTAAAAGTTATGGGGTGGCCAAGTGATGAAATGCTTAATAGAATGAATAATTCAGATGTGAGAATTTGATAAATCAATTTTTTTATAAAAAAATAGGCTGTTTTAGGATTACAATTATTTAAGTCATGTGCAGCAAAATCTAATGAATTAGAAAGTGTCTTACGAGAACCAGTGAGAAAAAAAGGTTCATTTTATTGTCTCTTTAAATGTGTGTGCTGATAAAATTGGTATTTGATATTTCTTTAGTTTTCATTTTTAATTTATTAGTATCTTAACCCGGACTAAATTGTTCGGTGGTCAAAAAATTCGACGCATATTTTTTAATTTGACATATTTTTAAAAGTATTTTGCGTGTTACTCATTTTTATTTGTTTTAATTTTATGCAAAAATTTGTAAAATAATATTTTTAAATTTCATCTTTGTAATAATTTTTAAATTGTCGAATTCGTGAGAAACAAAAACGTTTCGGTAAATGCTATTTTGTCTCTGAAAATTTTTAATAGTTTTTTAATTGGACAAGTCTATCTTTACTCTTTTCCAATTGAATAGTACTGGTAAAATATTTGCTTATTCTATCAAAATTTACCTACTCCCCACAGCTTTGATCAAAATCTGGAGGAAAATAACGTCTAAATGTAAAAAAAGTTATTTTTCAAATGTTATAGTATTTATATTACAGTAATTCAATTTTCGTTCAACCTATAGGTATGTCAGAATCAGATCTCTTCGAGAATCTTGTTCATGAACTTGTTTACTGACGGCTTTCATATCTTTCATGTTCTGTTTAATGGTTTATGAATGAATAAGGTAGGGTGGAAAATTACTCGCATATAGTTGGCCAGGCTATTTGATTTAATGTCGTTAGGAAGAGGATATATTGGGATATTTTGTTTTCTTCTAGTCAATATACCGCGATTTGTCACTTGTCAAAGTATTGAATGGAATGACGGTCTGATTGAAGTGTTACATGAAAGAATTGTCCACACGCTAAGTAGTTGCTATATCTATGTCGACATCTGCAACTGCAGCCAGTGACAGATTTTCAGGGTGACTAAAGTAGTTGTTGTTTACGTTAAGATGATCAATAATTGCTTGTTAAGTCTTGTTTGATTTATAGTACAATATAAGATTAAAGAATAGCTAATTAACATTTTGCCATATCGAGATTTTAATAATTATAAATTTAAAGAGATTAAAATAGGAATATTTACAATTTAGATCGTGTTGAATATTTCTTCAATATTAAAAATTTTTAATGGATGTGAAATCAGTATCAATGATGGCTCTCGGTATTGTTAGTAGTGATGTCTTCACAATTTCTTTTCAGGTGCCAGAGTCAATGCCGTTTCTTACTCCGGTTTGTTAGCCACCGTTTTCAAGCAATAACTTACTACTGTTACACATGTGAGGCCATATATTTTTAACAAGACTCGCAACATCTCATACAGCCAGAATGATCAAAGAATGGATGGCTGAGAATTTTCATGACCATGTCCCATCTAACGTTTGGCCATCCAGCTCACCAGATGTCAATCTGTTGAGTCAAAAGTTATTCAAGTTTTTGCGACGTATATATTTACACAAATTTTTATAACACTGATTATATTATTCATCGAAGGACAGTACATCATTTTCAATGACTCGAAACCATCTTTCTACCAATTGCTCAATCCTGTGTGCAATAAAATTGGTGATTCCAGTTTTGACCTCTTTCTCTGAACCAATGCGTCTTCTTTGTAAAAAGTGTGAGAAAGACCGAAACAGATATTAATTAAAAAGGGTAATGTCCGGCCTATATGCTGGGTGTGGGATGACTTCGATGCCTTGCAGAACAATCTCGAGCATTGTTATGCTGTATGATTGCTCTACCGTGATTCAACTATCTTGGGTAGCGAGTGATCAAAGCATCATGAACTCACTGTAATTGTTCAGTATAAAAGTTACCATTGAAGTTTCGACCATCGGGAACAAGTTTCCAGTGCACAGGTCCCTCATAATTCCACCAAACTTACAACATCACCTTCTTTTGATGCAACCTTGACGAACAACTTGCTGAGTTTACTGATTATGCTTAAGCAATTGCTAGCCTCCATTAGAATTTCGGAAGAAAATACACTTTTCATCTCCCGTAATAATTCGCTTCCAAAAACGGCTGTCTCTGGAGTTATTACGTAGTTGGAGACAAATATCGATTCAACGCTGGGCTTGAATATTTGTCAATTCGCGGGAAACTCGGAGGAGATTTTTATTTATAAAACCCAAGTTATGCGAATGACGAACAATGGTGCTTTGAGAATGGCCGAGCTCCTTGGACAGCCTGTGGGTGCTATCATATGTCTGCTGCTCCACCAGGATAAAACACTCATCTTTGTTCACCCCCGATGGTCGACCTAAACGTTCCTGATCTTCAAGACTTGTATCTCTATGATTAAAACGACGAAACCACCACTAAGCTGTATGTTGCAGATTTATCGAGTTGCAGCTGTTGCTGTTAGGTTTTTTTTCCAATTTTGTCGCAATAAAACACAAATGACTGTTTATCTTCAAGAAACAATTGTGAAAAATACGAAAAAAAGTTTGACAGAAATTTGATAAAGTTGAAATATTTAGTAGTCATTGGTGAAGAGTTGGGTCACCACAACAAAGCTTCAAAGTTACTGGAAGAAAAAAAAGAATTATAAGAAAAATACGGAGATTTTCAAAAAAAGTTTGAAATAAAACAAACAAAGAAATGAATGTCTCGAAAAATCTGAAGAAAAGACAGCCAGTCTCAAATACAATATATTCATTGAAAGTCCTGGAATTACTAAAGTTTGGAGTATTCCAAAGGATTATGAGAACTGCCGAGTAACACTAAAAGTTGGCATGGAGGAAAGTCGAATCATAGAAATGGAGAAGATGTTATACCTTCGAAAATGCGTATTTGGAGAGCTACTATCCTTAATAGAAAATTGGAGATTTCTAGATGGAGCGTTTCAGAAGGCTCTGGGGTATTTAGATGTAAAATATGGAAGGGAAGAAATAAATGTTTCCTACATAATAAATTATAGTATGATGGCCGTTTTATCCACAGAATTGTTACTTGTGATAAAAATGGATATATTTTAATAAATAAAATCAATGTCTAGACGGCGATCAAAAAGTTGAACCTGTAGCAAAACGTAATCGATTCTTAAGGAGATCAATTTTGTGTCTTTCGTAGATTTTCAAACACCTAATTTACTTTGAGCTTCTTCTAAATGGCAAAACTATCTACGTTGTCTTCTATTGCGTTCAAATTTATCGGATGTATGTAGCGCTTTGCAGAAAATACTCCTCTGGTCAACCGAAAGCGTGCTCTTCCTCAACCTGATAATTAAAACCACACACTGTCAGACAAACCCAAGAAAATATAAAAAATCTTGATGTCATTGATCTTATTTCACACTTAGTTTAAAGTCCGAACCCTGTGCCACCCGATTGTCACCTTTTCCGTTCCATGGTGCACTTAAGTCGTCACCGCAACTTCAACAATCTTGGTAAGGCCGAAAGCGTTTGCTAGAGTTTTTGTTCTCTAAGAACAACGAATGGTACATAAACGGGATGAACTAATTTTTTAAATGGATGAATTCAAGCCATTGATTCAAATAGTCTTTCCATTGAATCTTTTTTGTTTATTAGTTGTAAAATTATATTTACATTCTTTTCAAAAAATATTGGAAAGAATTTTTGTTTCACCCTAATATTATTTGATTTTCAAGTCAAGTGCCTATTTAACGCACTTCATTTGAATGAAGTAAAATTTGATTATTATTTCTGGACAAGATTTGTGTTTGTAAAATGTTAAAACTTAAAGACTTCTATATGAAATTAACTAAAAGTAGCTAAATGACAAACTACTAACTTTAATTATACTTTAACTATAAAGTAGTTAAATGACAAACGTTCTGCACTAAAATATATTAATTAAACTAAATTACAAACATACATATATCGGTTATATACGGAATAAAAGGAGAGTCAAAGGTTAACTCTGTTCTCGACCCTGTAATAGTTATATAATTCAAATTTAGAAATATTCTAAATTTGTTGATTATGTAATATCTTATTTAATTAATTTTATTTTAATTTTGTATTTTCTCAGTAGCAAAATAAAAAATTTTTTAATAACAAAGGAAACCATGTTGTTATCTTAAAAATATTTTACAGCTTTTTTTGCATTGTAGTGCTTTCTGATCTACCCGAAAGTGAATCAATTTATGAAGATGGTAATTTAGTTATGAATTTGGGGAAATATTTATTAACATGGATTTAATTATTAGTCATGGTTTTATTAAAACAAATGCTCGAATTAGACCCTGACAAAAGAATCACCGCTTGTGATGCATTAGCGTCTCGAGTATTCACCAGAGATAAGTCTCTTTCTGTTCTTACAGAAATGGGAAATTCTAGAGAATTCAAAGGCACTAACTTACAAAGAAATGATGATACAGATGAATTTTGGAAAGGTTTACTCATATTTAGGATTTGTTAATAAGCTTTTTATTTCACATTTAGGTGCCATTGAAAATGCCATTTTGACATTTAAAAACTCGTGAACTACAGATACTTCTTTGAATTATTTTTAAAATAAATATTTAACGATTTTCTTTATATTTAAAGATAGTAAACGATTTGTTTGAATATTATTATTATTTTTTGTATGGTAAACAATCTATTTTCTGTACTTGCCATAAGTCAATGACTCTTATGTTAAATACTACGAAGCTGATTACGTTGCATTTCCAGTGGTGGATTAAGTATCTCAACAGCCTGTATATGATGTTAGAATTTCGAAAGATATCTTTCGGTACGAATGAGGATATGATATTAATGATGAATTGTGATACATGTACTGAATATCTGATGCAGCATGAGGAAGCTGAGAAAGAAAAAATCAAGACACATGAATTGGATTTTGTATTAGAAGCCGAAACCATAAAGAGACTTAAATATATTATCTGGGACAATCACCGGATGTTGGTGCAAGAGGTACAAAAATATTTAGTATTATTGAAAAAAATCTGTGGGGTTTAACAAGCTGAATGATAAGATCAAATGGGTTGTTTATAGATGTAAATCATTTTAATAGTATAAAAAATATACGGTTGTATAGTGTCTATTATCACAAAAAAATAATAAACAAAAATTAATTTATTAAACAAAAATTTAAATTAAGTTATTAAACAAAAACACATGAATATTTAAAAATATTCAATATATATATACAGCTGTGGACAAAAGTCTGTTGACTCTCACATTTTAGCACAATATATTTGATAAATTTATGACATTTACAGCAGAATAGTTATAACATTTAAATAATGTAACG
>MQRK01117462.1:0-14887 GCA_001938485.1 Girardia tigrina
TCAGAACTGGCTGTGGATCTGTTTTCATAACATTCTCAATTACATCTTTTATAGCTGGTAATATAATCTCTTCACCAATGGTATACGGCTTCCCTTTTTTTGCAATATTAAAAGAGATGTTGTATGATGCTTTCAATCCTCCTTCACTATTAGCACTGGTAGACGATTTTAAAAATGTAGTCAAATTCGGTCGAATTATAAACCTCTCTTTAAGCATTTTAAAGTACTCGATACCTTTGTTTTTCTTATCAAAATGCATTCTTTCTAAATGGTCCATCATCTTAGCTGGTTTCATGGCATCATTGCTGAAAGTCTTTTCGTATAACAGGCACATAGGAATGGTTTTATTATTTATCGAAGGTAAAAAACCATATTTCAAATACTCGTCAGAGTATTGTCTGCATTTCTTCTTAGCATTAAAAGTCGACATGGGGTAGATTAAAATTGGATTCTAAAAATGAATAAATTGGAAAACAATTCTTAAAAAATTTTCCTGTTAAATTTTAAAGTTTCGTGTAATTAAAACAAATATTTTATTAAATAAAGTATTTTTTTTAATAATGGAAAAAGATAAAATTTATGAAATCAATTAAAATTTTCTAGCTATTTTCCATCTACTTCAATCGACCCCCAAGAAACTCTAATCGACCCCTGCAGGTCTATATCGACCCCGTTGGCGACCCTTGTGTTAGGGTTTCGAAAAATACATATGACCATTTTTCACAAAATTCTATGTAGAAAAAAATTTAAAATAATTCTTTTGGTAAAATTATTTATTTCAAACAAAAGTTGGAATTGAAAATTAAAAATATTTTAGTCTTTGTTTTATTTGATCAATTTTCAAGGCTGATGAAAACCACTATATAAACAGCAGCTAATTTAGTTTAGTTTGCCCAAAAATTCTCTTAACAAGAAAACAAAAACAAAGGAGTCAAGTAAATTATAAAAATTTATTTTTATTCTTTAAAACATTTTTTTATATAAAACCAAAAGTATCCCCGTGTATGGTAGAAAAGGATTTATATTAAACATTTAAACTATCGTTCGTACAGCAAGAACTGATCATAAAGCACTGCTGTATATGAAGAGTACTTCCAAACCAACAACTCCTCAATTCCAGACATGGTTAGCAAACATGGTTGATTTTGACTTTGATTTGAAGTATAGAAAAGGTGACGAACATGGAAAGGCAGATGGATTATCACGGCTATATGACGACGTCTGTGCACATTGTGAAACAAAACACGAAGAATCAAAATCAACAAAAGAAAAGGTGAAACACATCAAACACAGTCGTGATTCACTCTACAATTCAATGGATAAAAGACGAACAAGAAAAGTGCTCAGAGTTGAACAACTTGAAACAAATACAATAGATGACAGAGGTTGAAAAGAATGAAATCACTAAGGAGTTATTACAACTAAAGGACCTATTAGTTTATCAGAATGGGTTATGGGGTAAGCAAGAAGGAAAATGTATGTTACCATTGGTTCCGAATCAAATTAGAAGACATTTCATCAATAGAATACATAGAGATTTATGTCATGTAGGTATCAAAAAGACAAAGAAGTATATCAAAAATCATTTATGCTACCAGATTTAGCGAAAGAGGTGCAAATCGTTATAGGAGAATGTCTGGAATATATACACAGAAAAATTCCAAGTGAAAAAAACAAAAGAAAAGTTGATTATATTAAGAAAAGACGAGTTTTTAGAGCAAGTCGTGATGGATATCGCATATATGTGGGTAACTGGAATAGCATGTACCCATATCTATTGGTCATGGTGGATCAGTTTTCGAAATTGGTGTCTTTGACAGAGATTAGAACTCAAAACGAAAACATCATAATTCAATGCGTGATGATAAAATTGATATATAGATATAGAAAGCCAAAAACAACATTAACAGACAATGGAAAATGTTTTACTGGCGGAAAATTTAAAGATTTTTGCAGGAAATATGGAATCGAACCAAGATTTAGTAGCCCATTTCAACATTAATCAAATGGGTTGGCAGAAAGAACTATTCGAACAGTAAGAGACATGATAGTAACAAGCAGAGGAGACACAGACAAACGATCATGGTGGCAAATTGTTCCGAAGATAGAATTCTGTCTAAATGCAACAGTGCAGAGTTCGACCGGATATTCACCCTTCAAAGTTGTGTTTGGTAGAAAAATAAACTTACACTTGGCAGCAGGAATAGCTAAAACGGAAGAGAGTAACTTGATCAAGATGAAGGTAAGAGAAAATTTAGAGAAAGCGGCAAGACGAATGGTAAATTGGGAAAGAGAGAAGAGAACAAATCGACATTTCGAGGATGGTCAGAAAGTCTTTGTAAAACAAGAGAAAGGACACTTTCCCATTCGATGAACAGTACCAAATTTTAAAACATATATCGCCACACCAATTGGAACTACAGAATCTGAAAGATGGAAACATAATTCGTCGAAGAATTGAGTGGATTAAGAAAGTAAATAAGGAATTATAAAAGAGGAGAAAGTTGTGATTATTAAATTTGTTTAAGTATTCTGAAAAGATTGTAAATATTAAATAAATTCTACTTGTTGATACTATGAATTCTGAAGTGAAACCTGGAGATTTACCTCTAATAATTCTATTATTTTTTTATTTTCAAATATTTATTTGACATTTTTTTCAAAGATTTTTTTAAACTTTTTCTAAATTTTTAACAATTATAATTACTTTTAATTTGATTAAATGAGTCCAAACTTTAATTCGGCGATATTTTAGTCACACTATATTCTTGACCGTGATATTATTGACGGCGATATTTTATCAGCTATATTTTGTCATGTAACCTATCCGCAGATGAGCTACGATGACTTTGAGTGAGCAAACGCGTCAGTAGCTGCCAGTGCAAAAATTCCCCTTTGATCAGACTGTTTGTCTTTGTGTCTTAAATACAGAGAGTGTGTTATGAAGTTTGATTTAATTCATTTATTTAATGTTAATTTTTAATATACTTGTGGGGATTGTAGATTATTTATAGCACAATTTACAATATGAATACTTATTTAAATTTTTCATTTTCGAAAGTTTTTCCTGTATTTTCACATAAAAATTCCTAACCAAGATTTTAAATTCTTAAAAATTTTTAACTTTAAAATTTTTACTATTTCTTATAACTTTCTTTTGTTAATTGTACACTTTCTGTGATTTTAAATTCAGATTTTCTAAAATTTCTATTTTTACGTTGAACATTTATTTTCCAAATTTTTCAAAAATTTCCAATCTGGTTACTGATTTTCCAGCACAACTATCATTATGTTTTTTATTGTCAACATTAATTTTTTTAATATACCCACGCTAATTAATTTTCTATTTTTCTTTTTAAAAATTATAATTCATCAATTAAATAATTATTCAACAAATAATTATCAATTATTTTCAAATTACAAAACGAAAAAGAAAGAAAAATATTATTTTTGAAAACATTCTTTCATTTAATTGAGTGTTTTAATCGGTTAATAAACTCTATATATAAATGAAACATTTTTGAAATTGCTATTTGGCAATATGTCAAGATCTGTTTTGATCATATGGAACGAGTACTTGTTGACACCAGAAAATGAGGAAATCGGAAAAGTTATCAAAAAAGGTTGAATAAAATCACATTATTTATTTTGGCTTTATTATTGAATATTTCCTATTCAGTTCTCTCGAATATCAGCGCCAATCACGGAGTCTCATTCAGCGCTTTGTCTCAATCATCAGAATCAAGTACTTGCTATTTGTTTATCGGTTATTTTATTTTATAACAAAGGGAAGATATAAATAAACACCTGCTTTACTGTCACTGATAAACAATGCTCCCTTTAAGTTCCTTCGATTTATATTACAAATTCTCTTGAAAGAAGAAGTTAAAATGCTTCGAATAATTTAAAATAAATTGTAAGACTTACTCGAAGTTGTACTCTGTGCATTAAAAAACTGAAATAATTTTCAAAAGTCACTCGGCAAAATTGCAAAAAGGAATTACGTTATTGAGGAGTAACTTTTTAAAATTTAATATATTTGAACAAAATTGGAGAGACTACTCGTTGTCTCTGCAAACGAGTCCAAGAACACACTTATAGAGAGTGATAATGTTCATCTAGCCACGGCACAAATGAACTACACAAAGATGGTGGTTCATTCATATGTTCTAAGGAGAACTGCCGCAAGTTACAAAGCTGATGGATTGCTACAGCGGCATTTATCCAAGGTAATTAAATATGAAAATCGAAGTAGTAGAAAGAGCAAAAGCAGAGATACGTACTGGACCTTTGAAATTGAACGAAGAACATGATATGCCAGTGTCTGTCAGTGTAACTGATGAGGACTGTCCAAGAGTAATCCCTAATGTGGTGCTGAGTTTTTGGTTGAATAATACAATGGATAAGGGAATGTTTCACTACCTATTTCCTCGTCGCACTAACTGCGTTTATACAGTCAGAAGTCTCCAGAATCACGGAACGAAGGAATAAGACTGATCCTTTCTCAGATGGAAGCCAAAGAGTGCCCGTGCATTGAAAGCTCGCACTCTTGCATCTGAAGTCATGTGAAAGGATCAGAAAACTTTGTATTTGTCAAATGGTTTCTATCCGATACAGATTTTATATTTCACTACCATGTGTGCCAATGTTAATTGCACCATATTAATTATAATGTACAGTTATCTGTCACAGTCGGGGAGACTTATGTTGCTGAGCATAGAAAAACTGTTAAATGTGTTTTGAGTATAAATAATTTCAAAATTCTGTGAAAGGATGTTAAAAGTTATTGAGAAAGAGTGTCGTGTGAAGCTTTGTTAATAAAGTCTCGTGATCCTAAAATTAATGTCTAAATGGCACTCTCAGTCTTTTCGATTAATTTCACATAATAAATGGGATAATAATCAATTTCATATAAACAGTAAAAATACTAAAAGTCAATGATCTGAAGATGACGGTAAAACAGTTGAAATATATTATCACAAAAATTATATTTTAAAATGGAGTAGTTTTTGTCTTTTCAAAATATAAAAAAACACATTTATTATCAATTAACAATTTTAGCAAGACATTTAGATAATTGTAAATACTTAGATTTGCTAAATATTTGAAAAGAAATTGCACTAAATATACGATTTATAGTTTGCTTTGTCAAGTCCTGTTCACGACGGAAAAGTTAGAAAGGTGTCTAAATGTTTTTTCAGTTAATCTTGAACACGAGCTTTGCACTAGTTTTGGTTTTCCCACTGCCAAAAGGTTATGTTGGTATTCGTCTTACTTGGTTTATCAAACACAAACAAATACCTTTTGAGAGTAAATTTAGATTTACCTCTATTACTTAAAATATTTTCAACCATAGAAAAATAATATATTTTAAGAATGTTTCAAAAAATACCTATGAAAACAAATTAAAAATATTTTATATTGTATTAAAATATTATTAGTCTAAACTTGCTGCCAAAAAATTTGGCGTCAAAGAATACTTGGTTAAAAAATTCAATACTAAAAAATACTTGACCAAAACAATCGTTACAAAAAATTTGGTCACCAAATAAAATAGCCCCAAAAAGCACTTTACCAGTCGAAATTCATTCTAAATAAAAATAATTATATATATATATATATATATATATATATATAGTTCAAATATATATATTACACATCTCTTCAACCATATGTATAATATAAACAGTTTTTTGAGCATCAAGTGTTTGTCAGGAAACATTATTTTTTGTTCTTAAGGTTTATTCTTTACTGAGTCAATTTTTGGCATTACTTTTTTAAGTTATTGAAGAATAAGTTCGAAATCAATTTGTATATGATAGTAGTAGCTGGGGACGATTTTTCTTCCTGTTCATGACAATGCCGTAGGTTATATACGATAGTCTCTATTCACCTGTCTAATAAATCATATTTATATACTGTCTATCAATAATACTGGTATATTTTAATATTTAAAAATTTTCTGTATAATGTTTTATAGAAGTGTCTCAAAATTATTTGTTTCTTAAAAATGATATATATATTTTTAAAAATAAATTTTTATTTTACCATTATGTATTGAATAGATACATACAAATATCGTAACGAAACTGTCATCTTACTTGAATATTTTAATTTAATCATTAAATAATAATAAATATTCAAAAAATTAAATAAACAAATATCAGTGTATTATACGCCCTACACATATAATTAGGTCTAATAATAATACAAGACACCTTTTCAAAGTTATAAAAATATTTTTGATGAGTTATCCATCACTAAAAGTTACATGCTAACTACAAAACCTTTGAGTGTTTAATTTTTTTAGCCCGGTCAGTCTCTCTGTTCGATCCCACTCCAGATCACTTAATTGTCGTGATCATTTCTGGTCGAAGAACCTGCCCCGTCCTCTGGAAGTTGGCCAGTCCTCCCCATCGCACCCAAACAGTGGGTACACACTGATCCGCTCGTCGTTTCCGGCTAGTTTCGAAAAGTGTGCTGACTCGAAGGATTTAAATAAGATGATGTGACTAAATGTCGGCCGCAATCCGAAATGAGAACGACTTTTGAGTTGTTGATTAAGTGTCATTTATTTCCAGAAGGAATAACAAACATCTTTATTTTATAACATTGATATTTCTATAAGTTTAGAAAATTTTAAAGTATAGTTTTTATAATATTTTTGTGTCTTGGAAGTTTAATGTAAAGAAATTTAAATTTAAATTAATTTAAACAATTCGTTAAAACATTTTTATTTATATAGAGTTATTAAATTGAAATGGATATTATTATTAATTTTAATTAATATTTTTAGAAATTAAAAAATAATAAATATTTTAGAAAGATTTAGAAAAAATGTTCGAATAATTATTATTATTGTGGAATAATTATGTAAATATTAATGTATTTTAATGTGTGTGTTGTTTTAATAATCATGATTGTAAATTGTAATTCAAATATATTTTGTTATTTAGATATTCTCTTTCACAACAGTGGCGTCATGAGCAGGATGAAAGCCGATAGTGAAGATCACCAGTTGAAATTACTGGTATTAATTTTGAACAGAATTCTGAAAAAGGACTCGGCCAAAACTCCGAAAACATTCGAAGAAGGGGACGATTCTGTCCAATTTTTGAAATGCATGGATGCATTTATGCGGCAACTTGAAATATCGGAGGAAATACAAGCTGAATTCTTCATGGAATACTTGGCGGAAGATGTTCAGTGTTTTTTGAAGTCTCAGTGGGGTTACATCCAAAACCAAAAGAGTTTTGAATGGCTCAAGGAAACATTTTTGAAGTTGTACGGACGAAAAAAATTAGATATTTCATCCTGGATGAAACTATTTGGAATTCGACAGAAGGATGGTCAGTCAACGAAGGAGTTTATAAAAGAAGTAAGAATTCGTTGTTTTCAAGAATTACTGGAGTTGACCTCCGAAGAAAGAGAGCCAAAAACTCTTCAAGTTTTTATAAATGGTTTAATGATTGACATCGCTCAAAAGGCACTAAAAGTGTTGCAGCCTAAAAGTTTGGATGAAGCATGAGAGTTAATAAAAGAAGAATGTGTAACTCAGGAGATGTCGGCAACAGTAAATGTGCTGGCCGAGAATGATGAAATTCGAATGCTCAGCGATGAAATTTCAGAACTGAACAAACGTGTTACCTCATTGCAGGAAACGGTAAAATGGCTGCAGCAAGATAGACAATCGAGTCAATGGAAAGGCGATAATAGAACGAGAAATCCTGTCAAAGAAACAAGTGGATGCTGGAATTGTGGGAGCAGCAATCACATTTTGAGAGACTGTAAAAAGTCTCGATTCTGCAGAAAATGCAACAAAAAGGGGCATATAGATAAATTTTGTCTAAATGGAAAACGTAAATCAGTCCATGTGGTCGAGTCTGCCAGTATATCTAGTCATGAGAGTGAAACAGACACTGGAACAGGCACGGAAGAACCGAGCATTTGTCATATTTCAAATGCAAAGAATTCGTATGCCAGAGCGGTGAAAGAAACAGTTCCGAAACAAAAGGAACAGAATAATCTTCGAGTAAAGAAGAGCAGTTATAAAGTAAAAGATCAGAACAAACCAATGTGTTACGGTCGGATCAATGGGAACAGTAAAAAAATCTTATTAGACACCGGAGCCGAAATGAATGCTATCAGCAAAGACATGCTAATGGAGTTGCAAGATTCAGATAAAACATTGAAAACCAGACGTTCTTCCAGAAAAATCAAGTGTGCAGATAGAGTTACAGTGCCTGTACGAGCGGAAGTGTCCCTGATAGTTGAATTGGGTGCTAAAGGGAAAAGTTGTAATTTCTTTGTTGTGGATTGATTGAGCCCGGATATAATTCTTGGGATACGAAGTCTGAAGAGTCTTGGGATTAAGTTTGATCTCGATAATAATGGTGTTAATAGTGAAACAATTTTCATTCCATTCGTTTTGAAGGTGAATGCAGATACAACAGTCCCGACAAATCAGTTAAACTGAAAGGGCACTGTCTGAAGAGTCGGAAGCAGTATGTGCCCTATGAGACTCGGACTGTAGCAGCAGCCGTTACACGAGAAGCACCTGAAAGTGAGTGTCTCTTTTGCCAATTTAGATGTGTGAATGATAACAATAGAGACAATAATATTAGTTTAGTGAATGAAATCAGAGACGTATTTAGTTGGTCTAAATATGATATAGGCTTGGCGCAGAACGCTGAGCATAAAATAGAGCTTAAAGATAATGACCCGGATACAGGAGCAAACAAAGAGAATTCCGGTGGTGCTCCAAGAAAAAGTGGATGAATTTGTTGAACAGTTGCTACAGAAAATATTATTCAACCAAGTCTATCAGAGTGGAACGCTCCTATAGTGATTGTGCCAAAAAAGGACGTAGATAATCAACTTACAGTGGATTACCGGAGACTAAATCAAAAGACTAAAGTTCCATTATTTATAATTCCTGACGCACAGCCACTTTTTGATACCTTGGTAGGAGCGAAGCACTTTAGTACAATTGATTTGGCTGCATGATATTATGACAAGTCCTGCGGACTGTGATAGAGAGAAAACAGTGTTTAGTTCCAGAAAAGTATATTGGGAGTTTTTGAGGTTGCCAAAGGGCTTAGCGGCAGCGCCGACAATGTTCCAAAGAGTTATGAAAGCGATATTAAAGGAAGAAAATTGGAGGGAATGCTTGATATATTTGGATGATATTCTAGTTTTTGGGAAGATACGTGAGTAGCAGCTGGAAAGACTGCGAAAAGTATTATCCAAAGTCAAAGAAGCCGGTTTAAAAATGGCACCAGCAAAGTGCCAATTTTTTGCAAGGGATGTAAAGTACGTGGGCCATAGAGTATCATCCAATGGAAATTCAATGGACGAGGATAAAATCAAGTGCATCCAGGAGTGGCCACAGCAGATTCTCAAGAAGAAATGAGAAGACTTCTTTGACTTTGTTGCACCCTGAGAAGAGGTATGTAAAGACTGTAGGAACAAAGCTAGGACTAGAAAATTACACCCGTTGCAATGATCAGCCTGTTTATGTGACGCATTTCTTTATTTGAAACAATGTTTAATGACCGTTCCAATTTTGGCAGTTCCGAATAGCTACGACCATTTCATATTGGATACGGATACATGTGATAACACGATTGGATGCGTCCTTTCTCAAGTGTAAAGTGGTGATGAAAAAGTAGTAGCCTACGCTTCGCATAAGTTGTCTACAGCAGAACAACATTATTGTGTGACACAAAGAGTTGCTGAGTGTCTATAAATACACAAAAATGTTTAGAAACTATTTATTTAGAAGAAGATTTAGTATAAGAAGAGACCACAAAGCTCTATGTTAGATGATGAATAGGAAAACACCGAGTACAAGTCCATTTAGTTCATGTTTCAATGAATTGAGTGTCTTTGATATGGATATCCAATATCGGAAAGGAGAAGAACATAATAATGCGGACGCTCTTTCCCGAGCGCCAGAACAATGCTAGCAATGTGCAATGAACCACGAAAATCCGAAGGCAAAACGAAATATTACAATGAAAATCAGAATGATAAAAACTGTTTTCTACTGCCGGCGGATAACAATGGAAGAAGAGGAGGTCAGTCAGACGGATGATAATAATCTGGCGTTGATAATTTAACTTATGAAAAAAAACGCTCAAGATCAATATCCTGGAGAACTTTAGAATGCAGAAAGAGAAGCCCAGGTGCTATTGAAAAATCGGAAGGACTTGCGATTTAGAAGAGATTTGCTATATATTATTCGCCAAGGTGACTATAAACTTCTTTTACCAAAAAAATAGAAGAGATGAAATCATCGGCCATGCTTATATGTTGCATGGGCACATCGAAGTCAGCAAAACAACAGCTCTTTTAAAGGAGAAATTCTACTGACCAGGTATGTCTTTTGATGTTAGAATAAGAATAGGAAAATGTAAAGAATGTCAGAGCCAAAAAAATCAACGACCAGACAGAAATAAAATCCTGGATTCGTAAATGCAGGGTACCCAGTTGGAACAATATCTATTGATGTAACAGGACCACTTCCAGAAAGTAAAAATGGATGTAGATACATCTTGGGAATTATTGATAACTTTTTAAAATACCCCATGCTGATACCGCTGAAAAGAATGACTGCGAAAACGATATGCAAATCCATATTTGACAAGTGGATCGTACAATTTGGAATCCCGGACAGGATACACTTAGATAGAGGTACTGCTTTTGAGAGCGAGATCGTATAGGAACTATGTGCTCTTCTCGGAATTAGAAAATCTCGGAGCTCACCATATTATCCTCAAGGTGACAGGGTAATTGAGAGATTATTTGGTACAGCAAAAGACATGCTTTACGCAACAGCGAAGTCATCTGGATGTGAATGGGAAGAGGCGATCCCATTTGTTGAATTTAGACAAAGAAATACAATTTGTAGAAGCACTGGATTCTCATCTTTCGGGGTGATTTTTGGTCAGAAAATGAGGTCTTTCTACTCGGAAAAGAAAGTGAGTCCAGCAAAGGATGGAAACTATTGCAAATATATCACAGAGCTTCAACAAGTGTTACAAGTGGTGAGCCAATAGATCAAGACCAAACAAGAAATTAAAAAGCCTGCTAGATCAGGTTCAGGGGTTTGTCTGACAATTGGTGATCTAGTGCTGACTAGGATACTACCGCGAATCAAAGGAATCGATATGCCGAGATACGAAGGGCCATATGCGGTGATCGGTAAACTGGGGAAGCATGCGTACAGATTAAAAAGGATTAGTGATTGAAGAATAATTGAGAGAAATGTGGTGAATATTAAAAGATTGAGAACACCACAAAATGACACGAGAAAATCAGAAAAGGCTACAACAAAAAAAAGTATCAAAAAGTATCAAAACTGATTATCATGATGTACAGGAAGAGGACCAGATGCCAGAGGAAGAGCGACTGAAGATTAATGAAACAAGATTGAGATGCAATCCAGTTCGAGACCGACAGAAGCCTAAAAGATACAGAAATTAATGTGTCGAACAAGGCGAGTGTGGAATAATTATGTAAATATTAATGTATTTTAATGTGTGTTGTTTTAATAATCATGATTGTAAATTTTAATTCAAATATATTTTTTTATTAAGATACTCACTTTCACAACAATTATAAAGACATAAATAAAACCAATTAGAATGATATCAAACTGGGAAAGATCTTCCGAGAGTTGTGATGACTCTAAATTGAGCATTAATAAATGTTCTAATCATAATTGTCTCAATGTTCTTAACATCACCTCAAAATAATTATATACACAATATTTGATAAACATTTCTTTAAACCGCCATATAATAAAAATGCATTTTTATCATTCTGAAGATTTTCTCATCATCCTTATGATTAGGGTGATAATAAAAGGCTAATTCATCTTACATCATTAACATAGAATTAAGAAAAAAAATCAATTTACAAAATAAAATTTTAAAATAATATTACATTTGTAGAAAATTTTAATCAAAATATGTCTATATTTCTAAGAGATTAAAAAAATTCATACTGTGGTATATGAGGTGTGTCTACATATATAGGCTTCAGTATACGTCTATCCTTACTGAGATTAAATAAATTCGTTTAAATATTCATGAATTAAATTTTTTAAATTTGAAAAAAATGTTTTAAGACTTAAAAATACTGATTTAAATTCTTATTCTTTTGTAAAATGTTTTCCCTATTTTTAAAATCCATATATATATATATATATATATATATATATATATATATAATATGTCAATTTACTACTAATGTGATCTTTGGTGAAGCCACAGAAATCATTAACTATTTATCATTTTAATTTTCATTTATGACTTTATGGTTCTTTTATGAGCTTCTCTTTCTCATCTCAGGCAAGAATAATGGACAACGAATATTAATTGATTAATGAAAATCATTAACCTCATTTTGCATATAACAAATGTAATTTTATTCATATTTTGGAATTTATTATCCAACATGGTAATAAAACCTGACTTAAAACAAACTTTTAAAACAAAATATTAAAAAAATTATTATAGTAAATTTACTTCGTTTTTCATTTATAACACAATTTTCGAAGTCATTTTATACAAAATTCGAAAACCAAAATATGTTTTTCTATAGGATTAGAAATTGACGGAATGTGATTATACTTACAATTATTTATATTTTTTATATATTAATCTTTGTTGAATTAAAATTTGATTTATTTTTTAGCGTAATATTTTCTACTTTATGGATCTACATCATTATTTTACTGAAAAATAAGTAGGTTCCTTGTTATAGACATATCTTTATCTTTTAAGCACAAACATTGTGATTGTCCACATATATCAGATAAATTTTAACAGTTATAAAAAAGAAAAAATAATAATAAACCTATATCCGAAGAATTTAAACTATAAAATTGACGATTTCCCATCTATAAATAAACAGCGGAAGTCTAATTAAATTGTTCGTTGGTCTTACCAAGAATAAGATCATACATATAAAGATTGTCTAAACATTAAATGCTCTTAATATCAATATAAAAGATATATCGGAACTCAGTGAAATATGATCGAAAACAGATTTCAGGAAAGAGAGTATTCTCCCAGAAGAAACTAATGGAATCGTCAAAACAGATCTAGTTAAACAGATTAATCGTAAAATTGAAGATATCCTATCGTGGAAATCAAAAATGAGTGTGAGGGTTACAATTTACTATTGATTCGAGTTAATTTAAGATAAACAAATATACTATAGACAAGGATAATTTTATACACTAGGGAACGAGGATGCATCATCACAAAGGTGACATTATCAACTTAACCTACTAAATTAAAAAAAACCCAAACGTATATTTGATTGTATGTTGAGGATGTGTAATTGTATGATTAGTGATTTAATCCTTGAAGTGTATGAACTAGCATGTTTGGACCACAATGATAATGGAATGGATTGTTTAGTCATTTTTCAAAAATACAGAAAACATATCAACATGCAGAAATATTAATAAATATTCGGAAATGACAATGAAAAACAATTAGAACTGAATTTGATAAAACAAAATGAAGATGAAGTGCTTCATTTAGAATTAAATATACTGATTTAGTATATTTGTTAGATACATCGAATAGGCAGTTGTCGTATGAAACATGGATATTGTGAAACTACACACAGCCAAAGAAGTGTATGTTCTGTGTCAACAATTCAGATTAAATAAATCATGGTATCATAATTTTAAACGTACCAAGTGAAAGAACACAAAATCAGTAGAATTATATGTTATTGAACACATCTATACAGAAAATTCAACTAGAAAGGAGAAAACTTTAGGACAATAACGAGTAAGTTATAATAATTCGAGACAATTAGTCAGACGTCAAAAGAATAAAGAGAATGAAAGAAATATTTGCAAGTGTCTTTAAAAAGTACCTTCAGGAGAGGCAGTTGAACTTCCAAGAAATTTTTGTGACATACAAAAGAGATATCAAAAATACGCATCTTGTCAACCAAAACTTAGAGACAAAGACATGTCCTCTTCTGGTAAAGCCATATAGAAAACCTAAACACATTGAAGACGGATAAGATAATTTGGTTTTAAATCTTGAAGAAAACGAGTTTATTGAAAAATGTACATCACCTTGAAATTGACATTGGTATGCGTATTGAAGAATGAAAATTAAGACTTAAGATTATGTGTGGATGCCAGACAATTTATCAAGATGATGTTATGACCAATCTTTTCAACGTGAAACATTGGTTATATGGTCAATTCCTCTAAGACAGAAAATTATATCAGAACGATCGAAATAATCGTACTGTATAACGAGAAAGAAACTACAATCGAGTCTCAATATAACGAATTTCAAGGGATAGACAAAAAATTTGTTATATCAAAAATTTGTTCTATCGAAAATTCCACTAGGAATTTCACTATGATCAGAGATTCCACCAGAAATTCCAATTTGGGAGTTCCTTCACCTCTAATCGAGGGTAGCATGTGTAATGAAAGTAATGTAATGAAATCGAAACATACAAAATGTCTATTAAGAAAAAGGACAATCTACATGGATAAATAAAAATCAGTTATTTTGCTCTACTTTGTATTCTTCATTCGACTGTCTAGTATCGCTTCTTCAGTTTGGTTGTTATCATTTTTAATTTTTTCCAATAAAAAAGTTTTTTTTAAAATTTCTATTTTAAAAGATTCATAAATCTTTTCGATTTTTTCGTATTGTTGTGTCGCTCTTATTTTATTGATTTTTATTTATTATTGTATTTTTTATTATTAAATTTTAATTGTATTATTCAATTTTATTAATAATTGTTTTTGTTTAAATTTGTATAATTAGTTTTTTCCTTTTTTATTCTTTTTATCAAAATTGTAGTCAGTGGTTTTTATTGAAAAATATATTTT
>MQRK01117478.1:0-11518 GCA_001938485.1 Girardia tigrina
AAAACAATTAAAACAAGAAAATACTGAAGAATACAAACAAATCATTAAAATTCCATATTCTGAAGGATTTAGAGCGTTTAAGAAGAGTATTTGTAGAACAATAAGTAGTGTTAAAGTAGAAAGCTTGCAGACCCTTGGCAGAAAGTAATCAAAAACTATGGACTATACTTTGAAGATTAATTGTTATTTATTTAAAAGAAAGTCTTGTATAAAATTTGTATTTTTCATTCTTGACCGGGAACTTTTAGGAAAACCTAATATATGATTTTTTATACGAAAACTTTAAAAAAATGAAAAATTCATAATGATAAATTATGAATCATTAATGAAATTATCATTCATGATAAACTTTTGTTTACCTAACAAAAGTTTATAATACAAAAAAATTATACTTCTTTTTGTCAAAGACTAGGAAATTTTGTAGTATGCGCTTCCCATCACGCATAAAATCGAATTGTAGATTAGACGAGTCACTCCTTTATATTTCATATTATAGACTAATTGGTACAAGTATCGACTCTATTGCGTTCCTATATAAACCTGTCTGTTATTGCTTGTATTTCATACAATATTGTTGTTTATTGTAACTTCAATATAAATTAATGTAATATCACAATTTTTTTTATTTTACATTAAACCTTGCGGTTGTTAAGGGAGCCCCAAATTTATTTTAATTTTCCAAGGACCCCCTGAATGATCCAAGCGACCCCTTGGGGTCCGAAGGGACTTTTTTGGAACAACTGCTCTAGGCCATCTGTCTTTCTATAATACAATTTCTTCCATTTCAAATATAGTCCATATTTACGGTATACTTTTTTACATCAGCATTCACCTGTAAGACTTCCTTTCAAACATCTTAAGTTCATCTATGTTCTTCTGATTTAATGTCAAACTTTCGAAGTTTTGAATAAAAGACTCAGTGATATTTATCTGCTGAAAGAAAAGAGTGACAGAAAAAAAACAGAAGCTGAAATTCTACGGACATCAGATAAGAAAGCAAGCACTATAGAATGCTTTGATTGAAGAAAAAGTGACAGACGAAAGACGAAGAGGAAGAGCAAGGAGACAATGAGAAGATGACTTAAAAATTGAACGGATGGAACATGGAAGGTTTGATAAGAGCGACTGCAAATAGAGAGCAGAGACGAAGGCTTGTGTATGATTGAGTACATTCACGACTAAACGGCTAAAGTCTAAAAGAAAGGAAGAAAATTTCCCCCCTCCCGCATTATTATAGAATGAAACTTCTAAATAGGAATTTGGTTTTTTTAAACATAAGGTTTATACAAATGTTTTGTAATTTTTTCCTTGGTATTTTGTTTTTTAACATTATAAATGAAAAATAAACATTCCCTGATGAGATTCAAACTGCTTTAACGATTGATACGTTTGACTTAATTCAAAATAAATCCTGGACCATCAACAAATACTTTAATTTTTATAAGTTGGGATGAGAATTTTCATTTTGTTTTGATTACTGGCTGCACGTTAATCCTCATTTGAATGGGAAGGATATGGAGTATTAAGTCAGTCGAATTCTTTCCGAACAGATTGATAAACGCTTCATCACATATTTTAATTGGTTTTTAAGGGTAGCAATGAATGTTTTTATGTGTTTGTAGATTACCATGGATCAATTCTATGAGAAGGATAGAGGGAGTGTTTATTATTTTTCATTAAAATTTTATTTAGTTAAAATATCATCTTCTGATGATATTTAGTACGATATTCCATTGATTATTCTATATTAATCACAGTTCTTTCTTTAGTAGTTTAATTTCTGTTATTTTTTATCAATAAAACTATCAGAACAAACCCTAACTTCAAATATATTATGTATTCCATCATCCAACAGATCGTTATGATCATTTTACAAGTTTTTACAAGAAACCCTTCAGATTTATAAGTGTGAGGAAAATTCTGAATGTTGTGAGTGTGTTGTTTTTATGTTATTTAGATTGGTGACTCCTACTCAGATGAGATTGATATGTTATTGATTAATTATCTATATCTAATTAGATTAATTTAATGATATTAATTTTTAAATGCTAATTAATTAAAAGTTTTTAATTTGAAATTTTAGGAATACTTTTGAGTAAATAAATTAATTTATTAAGTTTTGTATAACTAAAAAGCTAATAATAATTTTAAATTTACTTAATATATTTTTACTCAATAGATTTTTGAGAAATTAAAAATTATCAATTTTATCATCTCCTTCATTAATCAAAGATTCGAATAAATATACAAAATATATATCAGTCAAGAAAGATGCTTACTGAAGATGGCGTTACTGAAAATTGTTGTAAAGATGAGTCTGTTTGTGCTGTTAATAGATGTTTTCACGCAAATCATGCTGTTACTTATAATAGGGTTGTAAAATTTCTCAAATGGTTTACTTGCGACTAGTGTCACTCGTTCTTCTTTCGTAACTATCATTAATGTTTTACTTTTCTGGAATTCTTCACACTACGCAATTACTTCTTTTATTATTTCATTCTGCCTGATCATATCATAATTTTCTGCGATGAATTTAGTCACTTTCTTTGTTCGCACCGGAGAAAATAGAATATGTTTATGTGTGATAATGTGCTTTCCTTTTAACTTTCGTATCTAAATATTCCCCGTATTCATAATTATTCCTCTTTCACTCGTTATTATTCTATCTTTACATAACTTTTGGTTTCATTTTATATTTTCGTTTTTATCTGTTGATCTCTGGACTCTTAATTTCTGTATTTTTGCATCTTTGGGGTCATCAAATATTAAATAAATGTATCACATGCGTTCTGTGACAACATTTCCACTTTGGAAGACTCTTCTCCTAATCGATATTCTAGAATGAAAACCTATATGTTTAAGCTACATCATGTTTGTTTTTTATTTTTTAACATAAATGTAATTGCCTTGTGATCCAAACTCAGAATCTGTTTAAAAAGAATCGATCTAGCTTTGTTGAAAACGTTGTGTTTAATTTTGAATCATTCTCTAGTTCAATTTTGTAATATGCATTAATCGATGATTAATCGATGTGAACTATCGAACTCCATAAAACTTATCCATTATTTCTATTTAATTTGACATTAAAAATGTCTGTCTCTTCGTAACTAATTTTAGTTGTCTAAAATCTAAGCATATTCTAACATCTTTTCTTTCATTTTTCCACTTACAGATCAATTGGGTTACTCCATAGTGAACTACATTTCTTGATGATATTGTTTTTTTACCAAGTTCTTAATATTATGATTAATCTTTTCCTCAAAATTAACTAGTTATTTATTTTGATGGGGATCCTGCTTATTTATTCAATATATTCTTTTTATTCTAATCAACCTCGTACCACCGATTACACATTCATCCGGCATAAAAACTCCTTAATGTTTTCAATATCGACAATATATTTTTTATGTGCAATCTGTATCCTCCTTAGTTCTTTTGAATCGTTCCTGAATTGCCAGTTTGCGACAAAACTTAACTTTTAAGTTACATATGTGATAAAATTGTTTATTCACATTATTTTCTTTCTTCTTCAAATGTATCTCGATTTCGAATGTCCTCTGTAATTCTACGCCTCCTACTATGTCTGGCCTCATGTCGGTTAAAACAATGAGAATTACATTTCTCAGTTTTTGTTTAATATCTATCTCTACCGATATTTTACCCAAACAATCTAGTTGACTATTTTTTGCACAGTGTAATTTAGTGTCTGCCTTTTCAAATGTATTAGTTTCACAAAAATCATCCTGCTACTTACAATTACTCTTACACCTTAAGTTAATAAACAATCCTCCTCACTTCTACACTCCTTTGGCTATGCATTTTTTCATACGAAAAATTTTCTGCTTTCAATTCATCTATTGAGAAAATTCTAATTAAATTAAAAAACCTCTTTTTCAATCGATCCTACTCAACTTTCTTTAAGCTTGTCTTCTAACGATTCTTTTTTATTCTTTTTCATTTATACTTGCTTCCATTTTCAATTATTCTTCTCCCCATCTATCACTATGTATATAAAGATGCTTGATATGTTACTTCTACTATAAATACCAATACTATGAGAGTCATTGATATTTCTATTTCTTTCATACTAGCCACGAATCTTCGATTACCCCATCGTCTTCTGTCTTCTTTATCCCTATACCGTCATTGATTGTATGCACATTCTTGGTAGTTATTGCCATCAGTACTTTGCTGTCTTATTCCTGTAGAACTTTCACTTTCACTTGCATTGATTGTTCAGACAGTTTTCTCTTGTGTGTCCCTGATGTCCACAACCGATCTTTTTATAACAATGGTAACTACGAGTAAATAATGCATTTTTGCATTGTAATTACATTTCTTTGTAAATAAAATAATTATTACGAAAATGTAATCAAAAGTATTTTGAAAACGCCATATTTTACTTACAACCCGATAGTAAATCAAATATGTTGAATAAGTTAATTATAAAGTTTTTTACTGAGTATTTTATTACTATCATTAATTACATTTATAATTGAATTACCGAGATAAAAGAATTTTACGAAGAACGCATATTATATTCCATACGAAATATTGAGTTGAATGTAACGGAAGGAGAATGACTAAATCAGTCACAATAAATATTGAAAGATTAATGAAAACCGTTGATTTTTATGTTTATTTTTATGCTTTTATATGGTTACATTTGTCTAATAAAATTTTGATGTTTGCTATTAACACATTGACTCTCGGATAATGAAACAAATCTGCGTAAATACAACTTACCCTTAGGCTGAGGGTCAGATCCAAGATTAGGTCTATTGTTTTAGAAGTTAACTACTTGTAAATATTTTTTATTGGAGAAATTAGATTATTAATTGTAAAAGATCTTTGGAGCTGTAGGACATAACTGAGTTATGTACCTGTAAATTGAAGCCAAAGAATGGAACTGAAACCGCATCCTTGAATTATGTTTCATTTTAATAATATGAAATATTAAATTATTCATACCTTGAAGAGCATCTTTGTAGAAAATGTGGTCAAAAAGGATATTCATTGAATTATGAAAGTGATGGCGAACCTTTTGAGCCCGGATTGTCAAAATTTGAAAAATCCAAGCATGATTTTCGTGGTGTGTCACAAATCACAAAAGTAAAGACTAAAAAATAAAAATATTTACATATTTCAGTAATTTACTTGTTTAATGCTTTTTTCACTAACAAAACATTTTTTGATGTTTTGTGAATTGTTTGCATGTTTAAATGTTGTGTATTAATTTATGATTGAGTCTCTCCTAATCAGATGGATGATTGATATTTTAATTCTTATAATCTGAAATTAATTTATTCAAATTTTGATTTAATGTTCTTATTTTTTATTTTATTATTATTGGTCGAAATTAATTTACATTTTGATCGAACTTAAGCAGAATCAATTAAAGAAATGTTTTCTAAAAGTAAATTAAAAAAAAATAACTCCTAGAAATTTTATTAAAGTTAAAATTTTAAGTAAAATCAAATTTAAATTTCTAATGTGAATGATTCCGAGAAAATATATATTCGGTGTGATGGACAAATGTAAATATATATATATATATATATATATTGTTCATTTTTGGTTTTTGTTTGAATATTGTAAATAAGCGGCATCCCCGCACAATTTTTTAACAATAAAATAAAGTTTCAATTTGGAATGTCGTATTCTAAGTTTTCTGAATTTTTCTTATCAAATCAAAAATTAATGAATAAAAATATAGAAGACAAAAAATGGAAAGAATTGTACAAATTGATCAAACTATCAATTAATTTCGCGTACGAAAATCGTTTGATCGACGGGCAATTCGACAGCCTTATCGTGCGATATATCGCGAGTATTGTCGACGAAGAAAGCGACTTGTCGAGACGTTTTAATTTGTTCGGAGTTATCTCAAATCTGTTGGACATTAACGAAAGAGAACGAGAAACAGTCCTAATGAGGACAAAAAATGCTGATTGGAATCGCGACGCAGAAACAATTATTGTAAATTTTAAGTAATTTTATGTAAAAGACCCAATATGAAATATATATATTTTTATTGATTAATTAATTAATTCTGTACATAATTGGATTTCGTTTATTTTTTTATTATAATTAAACAAACGGAAAATATATAAAAATTAAAATATAAACAAGTAATATCAATATTAACACAAAACATTTTGTACATATTTTTTATTTAGAACTGACACATCAGAGACAAACATTTAAATTATGAAATTTCTTTTCTTTAAAGATGCGTGTTACCCAAAATGAACTAGCGTGTCGGCAAGGATCCACGTATCTTAGGTTCGCCATCACTGAAGTACGAGAACCAACAAAGAGTTATGAGATATATTCTGTTGAAATGAATGAGGCTATGCAAAATCATCGAAATGTCTGCAGAGTATCATAACCTAGAATACGGTCTTCCTTTAATATTGAATTATAAAACCAGAGTATTGTTTGGCATCGACTATTTATTGCAAGTAACAAGTTTAGAAAATTGAGTTTTGACATTTATGAAAACTCGGCCCACTAAGATTGATACATTGACAGATGAAAGATATAAATAATGATGTATTACTGTGATATGTTGAACGTTTCTATGATTTATATAAATTTATTTACAATTGATGTTCAAAGTTTATAACTATAATCTCGAGTTTGGTGATAATTCAACCAATAAATCCATGATATAATTGAAAGTATTCCTTTTTTGTTTTCACTTGTTATAACTAATTAAATAAGTCGAATAAGTAAACGAAAGTCAAATAAATAAGGTAGTATCAACATAAAATGTCGTAAATAATTACTTGTGCCGAACAATTGGATCATAATAATGTAGAATAAATAAATTTTAGGATTGATGATATTTATGGCAATAACTTAGCAGATTGAGCGCCATGGCGGTCATTTTTCCCGCGCTCTTTCTTTGCATATAATGATGTTACACGGCCACTATGGTCCTACAGATTGCATTGTATTGGGTCTAAAAACTATATTATAATTTGCAGTTTTCTGTTCTACAAAAGGGTTTTGATTCACATTACGAACGAAAGTTTTGTGAATCTCTACTTATAAGACACTACAACCCATCAATTAACATTCAGAATGGGCAAAGTAAGGTTATTTCAATACTTAAAATTTTTAATTAATATATTTTTGCCATTATTACCCAATAATACTTTAATAACTAATAATATTTAATCCCTAATATACCTTTTAACGTTAATGTATCTATTAAAATTGTTTTCAAATTGCTGATGATGATGTATATAAACATCGAAACATGTCCAATAATTATATAAAAAAAGCTTTAATCATATTATATTTTCGAAATACTAAACTTGCGTTCACAAGACTCAATATAATTTGGAAGTATATACTAGGATGTATATTATAAATTTTACCTTGGCTCGCAAACCTTTTAGAGAATGATAATATCGGCTAAATAAATTGAAGTTGTGGTGATACCTTCGTCAAATAATAGGATAAGGATAACGCCAAATAAGTAACTGTCAGGATCGACAATACATTTGTCAAATATTATGTTAATGTCAAATTGGTTGTTATAAATTTAATTTTTTATTTCTTAAATCTAAGTTTCTATAATTATTTGCCTGTGGCGATATTGAATTTTTTAACTTTAATTTTTCATAATAATTATTTTCATAATGTAATAAAATTCAACATAATTTTCGTTTTCTTTTTGTTTCTTTCTTTAATGAAAAATTCCTTAATTTATTTTTTAAAGAATTATACTGAACAACATGAATTAAATGACTCACCTGAAACTTGTGTTAAAAAATCCAATTAAGAATATCTTTTTCTTGGTACATTCTTATAATAATATTTTTTTTACTCTTTCAAGTTCCAAGACGTTAGTACAGTGTATACGTCTTTTTCTCTCTTTTATTTTGACATTTTATCATATTTTTGAGTAAGTCTACTTTAATTGCGTTGACTCGTGCTCCCGTATCCAATTGATATCGTATTTTTCTATTCTTTATTTGAAATTCTATAATAGGTCTCGCTTTCAGTTCTGCGTATTCTATTTAAAACTTTTTTCTTCTTCTTTTTGACCTTAGCCGTTGGGCCGTAGTTGCACCCAATTATAAACGGGCCTTCGCCACATCTCTCTATTTGTAGGTTCTTTTCTCATACATTCCATACTCAATCCACTGCATTCTTTTAAATCGTCTATCCACTGCCTCTTTGGTCTTCCTCTTGGTCTTTCTCCTTCCACTCTTCCCTCAATCATAACCTTTGCTAGTGCTTGTTTTCTTATTTGATATCCGTAGAATTTCAGTTTCCTTCTCTTCTATTGATTCCGGTCCTTTACCTAGTATTTCTACCACTCTCCTTCAGGCAAAGTCGTTTGTCTTCTTTTCTTTCCATGTGATCTTCGGCATTCCCCTGCAGCACTTCACTTCAAACGCTTTAAGTCTATCCATGCTCTTCTTATTTATTGTCCAACTCTCGCATCCGTAGAGAAGTGTTGCCCAGACAATAGCCTTATTTATCTTTATCCTGCTCTTGAAAGGGATTTCTTTGAGGTTAAACACTTCGCTAAGTTTAATCATTTTCAATTTGGTATTTTCAATTTATCTTTGATTTTTCTTCATCTTTTCCTGTGATCATACTGTCACATTTCTCATTGAATATTCGTTCTCACCATCTAATAAACATCAACATTTTCAACATCATTCCATACACAACATACGTCATCAAACATACACATACATTCGTTTCTTAGTGAATTGCACTGATCACTTCTACCTGTAATCGTGCTTCCTCTTTCCTTGTCTGTCTCTGAAATTTCTCTTGTTTGTAATTTTTTCTCTTCTTGATAGACTTCCTCTTTTATTCGATCGTTCGACATTCTTTCCCATTCGTCATCGAAGTCTTCTAATTCTGCTACTTGATCTCTTTTATTCGTATATCCCACATGTAATCTGTACTGTATGTTTATGTATTCCTTTCGGTCATTTTTTCTATTTCTTGTATCTTCTCTTCCCGATTGTGCGCGCTCTCTGACTATTTAGATTTTCATAACATTGTGTTCTCACATGCCATTTCTTATTACAATGGTTGCATTTAACATTTGGCCATTCCCGTCTCACATGGCCCAACATGTAATCCTCCTCGCTTTAACATTTCGTCTTGGTTTTTCGATCATTCTGTCTTCGTATCTTAGTTTTGGTTTTCTTGTTCTATATTTTACTTTCTTCCATATCTTTATCTTCCTTCGTCATGTACGCGTCCAATCTTGTATTCCTGTCCTTCAATTCAAATTCGTATATTTTCTCTTGAATATTCTTTATATCTTCTGCTTTTGTGGCATTTCTCAGATTCATTTCTCTTTTTACTTCTCTATCTTCGATTGTTTGGCATATGCAAGATCTGAAAGTTATTTTTCCCCAGTTTTTTCTCTACTAGTTCGTCAATCTTCTTGAATACTTCTGATGAATTTTTATCCCGGATTCTAAACACTACAAGTTTCTTCATTATCTCTAAGATATTCTTCTCTTTGGAAAATGCACTTCTCATTCTTGTTTCCAAGCTGTCTCCATGTGTTTTCTCATACTTACTTATCGCCTCTGGGGTTATGAATTCTGTAGCTAATATTGCTTTTCTTTCTTCCTTAAATCGCAAAATTTTTGAGTATACATCGAAGCTTATTATGAATTTTCCTTATTTTGCTTCTGATTCATCGAATTTCTCAGGTCCTCTGATAATTGGTGTCAAGTGGTCCTGTGCCACTATGTTAAAAACTTTGTGACAATTTTCATTCGAATATTTATTATTATCACATTTAGAGTCATGGCAACTCTCGGATGATCGTTCACCATCTGAAATCGTTCTAATTGGTTTTTCATTTCTATTTTTAGTAATGATTATTCAAAATTTTTTTTTAAATCTTTTTAAAATATTTAATTTTAAAAAATATGTTTATTAATATATTTTAACTGTTTATGTATAAAACGCAAAATAATAAAAATGTTTTCAAATTGTGAAAAATGAATGTAGAAATAAATTTTATTAGTTTTGTTTATATCTATTTACATGCTTTTCTTTTTTTTAAAAAAATATTAAACTTGATTTTAATTGTTAATTTAAAAAATTTAAACTTCTCAAATTATTATCATTTCGTTATTGTTATTTTAATTATATTCGAATAGTAAATACAAAAAAAACAAAAATTTCCGTATAGGTGGGAGAATCACCATTCTAATTTCAACATACTCGATTCAACATACAACATTCATACAGTCACATATTCATACAATTTAAAATTATACATTTAGTAGAGATTATATTATAAATGAACGCCAATAGAAAACCAATTCTTTCACGAAACAGATTTAGTTCAAATCTGAAACTACATGAAATAAAAAATTTAATATATATAATTAATATAAAAAATAATATAAAATGCTTCTACAGATCTGATACGGAAACCTAAAGAAAATCGCCGCGTTTAGTAAAAACAGATCGATTTCCATCTTGCTCCACGACAATGCAAAACCACATATTACACTTAAGACCGAAAGAAAACTACAGAACTTGAGTTAAAACTTTTGTATTAATCTCCATACTCATTGAAACACAAGTGTCAAAAGTATTTTTAGTCCAATTGATAGTGTCTATTATCGAATCTATATTGTCGAGAATCCTGGATGTCATCTCTGATTGAATGGACCATTCTAGAAATCACCGGAGTCATTATTTCCGTATCGGACAACGCTCACATTTGGCAATAATTAAAAGGAATTTCCAGTCTCGATTCTCTAACCTATCTTCTTCAATTCAGTTCATGATATATTTTTCCATCCACCAAAGGCGGACAACGACTGTGAGCAACATTACGACTGTACGACGGTAAATGTGATTCCTGCACGTAGTTTATGGCACCCGTGTAACCTTGCCAATTTCTCTATTTAGGCAAGCGACATTGAGATCATTCGAGATTCAGTCAAGTGTTGGCTTGTCTTTCGGTTTAGATTCAATTTGGATATTCTTCGGGAAACGGATTTACCGGATATAAAACGTTTGAATTGCGATAGATCCGCACGAATTGTTATTGGTTTTCTTCCATAATTTATATTTATTTCGATAGATTTCTAACGAATGATTATTTTTATGACTATTGTCTATTTTTTTTAAACATTTATTCATAAATAAATTCTTTTTATTAATAAAAGGACTTCACTGTATATATATATATGGTCACTCTAGTATTGGCAAATTATCAATAAACTTTGACTTTGACGACTAATCCGCCCGACTCTCAGGTCGCCCCGAGAATCGGACGGAGGTAGCAGGTTGCCTTAGGGAAATTCTATTCATCAGTTGCTGGGCCCATTTATTGAGAAATGAATGAAAAATAACGTTTATCGAATTCAATTTGTCGTTAAATATTTCGAATCTTTCACAGAATATTTTAACCATTTCAGTATCGATTTTCGAATTGATTGATTCACATTTCGCTTTGTAAAAATTAATCTTATTGGAATAATTTTCTCTAAAAGCATTTTGC
>MQRK01117583.1:0-17034 GCA_001938485.1 Girardia tigrina
TTTAATTTTTAAAAATATTTAACAAGCAAATTAATATAAAAATATTTTACCCTTTAAATTAAAAAATAATAAACTATTCAGGCGAGATAAAAAATTAAAATTAACCCCTCATATACACATTTTCATGAAAACGATGTAGATGTCTTTTTAAATTTGAATTCCTGGATGGAGCTTTGAAAACCAAATCTAGAAAAAATTAATTATTTTGGGATTGCAAACTGTTTCCTTGAATACTCAAGCATTGGCATATATAGTATTGTTTATCTTCAGATATTTTGAAATAGTTGAAGACACATGATTTTTTAATAAAAAAATTGAAGCTAATTTTAAATTGAATATAATATTAAAACTGATTTTAAATTTTAATTCTTAAAGTTAATCGATTATAAAATTTACACTTTAAAATTTTTTTATAGCAATAATTTTAATTAGAGATTTAATTAGAGATTTTTAAAATGCTGATACCATTTTTAAAAATACTGATTATTAAAACTAGTTATCAATAATTTTAATTAATTTTTCTTGATGTGCTCAATAACCAAGATATATTGCAATCAAACACAAAAAACTGAGTCACAAAATTTTGTGTCATCAACTATTTGAATTTATTGTAATCACGTCTACAAATTTCATACTTCAAAACTTAATTTCTAATGTAACTTTGATCTCCTAGACCAATTAAAAGAAACAACATTCTGATCTTTAAAATTATCTTTCAAAATTATCTTATCCCATGTTTCATTTTTTAATTTTTTCAAGAAAATATTTAGAATAATCATTCTAAGTTAACAAGAAACTTAGTTTATTAGTATTAATTTCGACAGATTTGAAAAGTTGAATAGAAAGACCAAAGAAAGCAGTGGATAATATACTTTCTTTGGATAAAGATACAGTTGTTACACGAATTACTCATAAATAGGGCACGGAATTTAATGACCTTAAAAATCAAAAAATGACTCTATTTTATTTCCTCTCTTTCCGGGTCAGATATTATTTTGTTCTTCTCTTCTGCTAATAGAGTCGCCACCGTCACCAATCCGCCGCAGTCAACCACTGTGCCACCCACTCTGTTATCAATGATTAATAATAATGATCATAGATAACAGAGTGAGTGGCGCAGTGGTGTGACTGCGGCGGATTGGTGACGGTGGCAACTCTATTGGCAGAGGGGAAGAACAAAATAATGTCTCATCCGGAAAGAGGAAATAAATTCCGTGCCCTAGTGATAAACAAATATCTAGCACTGTCAGTGTCAATTCCAGAAATATAGATTCGTGAGAGAAATTTGTTTTAAAGACATAATAAATAATTATGAGATATCCGAATTAAAATTGGGTACGATATATTTCAAAATAATTGTGAAAATTTTTATTGTTGGCTATATTAATTGATTTTCTTAATACTCTTGATTGATTATTCAATTATTTAACACACTTTATCATTTTAGCTTTCATGATTTCTGCATCAGGGGCTGGTGCATAGTTGGTAAAAAGCAAACTTGTCCGTATTGTCGAGAAAGAGTTGATTTGCAAAGAATGTTTAAAAATCCGTATCCTTTACAATTATGATAATAATTAATAATAATAAAAATAATAATTAATATATTTCGACGGATCAACCTTTATCTTCAAGTCACTGATTACCGTGTTTCTCCAAATATAGGACATCTCCTTACCTAGTCCAAAATCTAAAGACTTTTTTGGGAATATTAATATAAGACCTTGTATTTTTTTGAAAAAATTATTTGATAAGTTCAAAAAATAAATTTAAAAAATTGCTATACAAAATTTGTTTTTAAAAGTAATTTTAAATTAATCATTTTTAATCCCTTCATGAACCAAACTAGTAAATCAAAAAATTAAATTTTTTATATCCATTCTTTATGCAGACAGAACTCTACTTTGCCAACAAAGATTTTAAAATTTAAAAAATTTCAATTAAAAACACATTAAAAATTAATATAAACTACTTATAATTTATCAGTAGATATCTTGCAATTAATATTTTTCGATAACTCCGAATTTTCCGTTTTCCCATTTTGGGACATTAAAAAAATTATTTTCGATCAAATTTTCACATAATCATTTATTGTCATCGAGAATGAGTTAGTGTGCAAAGTTTGAAGAAAATCAATTGAGTAAAAAGCCTTCAAAAACAGGTTTCTAAATTCAATGGATACACACACATACATATGTATATATATATATATATATATATATATATATACCTATATAAAAAGTGAGTTAATAAAAAGAATGGAAAATGAAAAAGTTACACAATAATATATAAAATGAATGTCGTTGAGGAGTCTCGCAACAGAGATTTAACGGATTATTGTAAGGAAATGAAATTAGATCTGAAACTTGTGCGCGAATGACGACCAAAGTATGAAACAATTCTTCAGCAAATCGAAAATATGCGAGTATAAGACCTACTGGTTATTTTTCCATCAAAATTAATATAAGACAGTGTTTTATAATTCGAGAAACGCGGTAATAATCAATTCACCTGTATATAAATACAAAAATGATGGTTATGTAATCGATTGCATGAAATCATGCTAATCAAAAATTCTCAATAAGCTGGTTGAGACTCCCGATTGAACATTGATCAAACGACACTCTCCCAATAACTATATAAATGCTCACACAGAATCTTGAAATTATCAATATTAACATCACATCTACAATTCTCCTATGTTCTGCAATATTTCTATAACTCTCTTTTCTACCATGTTCTTCAATTCGTTTACAGAGATGACGGACAGTCTCTCCAATGTATGTGGCATCGCACCCATTACATTTATATTCATAAACAATATCAGAACAAAGTGTTAAAGGTGTAATAGATTTATTACTGAACACATTTTGAATTTTATGAAATCGTGATATATTTTTTAAATTTAATTCATTGTTAGTTGCTTTTAACAATGCATTTTTAAAGTTTTTAAATCCTTCAGAATAAGGTACAATTAAACATTATTTAGACATATTATTAATATCTAATGATCCTTCGAATTCTTTCTGAGAAATATAAAGAGAATTTATACAAATCCATTCAGAAGAAAAAATTTAAAAATGAAACGGCAATTAAGTTTTGCAACTTCAAATGTTCATTATCTTTTCAATAATGAGTAGTATAAGCAAACTGATGGGGTTGTCATTGGTTCATCGTTAGCACCAACGTTAGCTTCTGCTTTTCTTTCAAAGATTGAAAATAAAATTAAATTTTTTGATGGAAATCAACCTTTAGTATATAAAAGATATGTTGATGATATATTCCTAGTTTTTAAAAATCAGGCTGATGTACTTCCATTTTTAAATTTTATGAATTCGTTGCATCCAAATGTTACTTTTACAGTTGAAAATGAAAAGAATGGAGTCTTACCTTTTCTGGATCTTTTGGTTGCAAAAAAATCTCTTAATTACGAGACTGGAATTTATAGGAAGCAAACGGATACAGGTTTATATACTTCACCGGGTAGTTTTTGTGAACCGAAGTTTAAAAGAAACATGATTAAAGGCTTAATTTACCGCTCCTGGTCCTTGTCTTCCACTTTGTTAAATCTGTAGAAAGTGTTAATCAACTAAGTTCTTTGTTAAATCAGAATGGTTATTCTAAATTTTTTTCTGGAAAAATTAATAAAGGAAGATATTTCAAAAAATCAGAGCTTAGCTTCTCCTGATGAATCTAAGAAAGAAATCAAAGTATCAGTAGATATTAATAATATGACTAAATATTGTTTAATTGTACCTTATTCTGAAGGATTTAAAAACTTTAAAAATGCGTTGTTACAACCAACTAACTAATTATCTCATAAAATTCAAAATATGTTCAGTAATAAATCTACTACACCTTTAACACTTTGTTCTGATATTGTTTATGAATATAAATGTAATGGGTGCGATGCCACATACATTGGAGAGACTGCCCGTCATCTCTGTAAACGGATTCAAGAACATGGTCGAAAGAGAGTTACAGAAATATTGCAGAACATAGGAGAATTGTAGATGTGATGTCAATATTGATAATTTCAAGATTCTTTGTGAGCATTCGATAGTTATTGGGAGAGAGTGTCATGCTGCCCTTAGATCAATGTTCAATCGGCAGTCTCAACCAGCTTATTGAGAATGTTTTATTAGCGTGATTTCATGCAATCGATTGCATATTCATTATGTTTGCATTTATATCCAGGTGAATTAATTATTATTGTTAAGAGAACTCACACATTTGACAGAACATTTATTACATTCACATTTCTTATCATCTTTATGATGATCAATAGTATTGCTTTTACTATAATCCATCACTCAATTTTCAATATCTATCATTATAATTTGAACTAAGTTGAGAAAATTATTTTATTTAAAAATATTTAATTTAAATTTTATGGGCTGAAATAAAATATTTTTATAGTCATTTTTAAACATTAATTTGATTTTAATTATTTAAAAATTTACAAAAATAAAATCAATAAAATTATTTAAAAGTTGCAATAATAAAAATTAAAAATTTGAATATTAAATCTAAATTTAAATAAATTAGTTTCAGATTATAAGAAATTAAATATTGATCATCCATCTGGTTAGGAGAGGCACAACCCCAAATCAACATACAACATTTAAACATGCAAACACTACAAAAAACAATTATACACCGCATATTCATCACAATTATCAATTAATTATTTTATTGATCCGTCGAAATATATTGTCAATAAATATATTTTTTAATGGATGAGTTTTGTTTTTCATAGAAAATTTTCATCCGGATAGTCAATCCCGAATATTATTTCTATTAACTCATATTAAAGATGGGAAAAACCGCATTTACTTTACGGAAGTTTGTTAGACTGGGTTCGGTACTTAGTTGCGTGGCAGCCTCTGATATTTGTAGTGATCCAGGGAGTCTTTTGGACTTTTGGTTTGAAATAAAGAAATTTTGTTTTTTTCTGAATAACTTTTTCTCGAACTGTGATTTTATATTGGTAGAAATATCTTATTGAATAAATTCTATTGTGTTGACTTTCAAGAATTTTGGTTAAAGAAAAATCAATAATAAAATGTAACCAAGTCAGGATATTATGCCTTTTGGAATTAATCGATTGTCAACTCTACTTCGAAAGATTGTACACAATATTAAAAGAATAAAATTCGAAGATAACTGATCGCTTATGAGATGTCCCAAATATGTATCAAAGGACTATCAAAATATCATTTGGGAAATGGAATACATTTTTAATACAATAACGAATTAACCACAAGTTTCTCTACTCGTCAATGTGTCAAGATTGTAAAAATTTTAGTTCATGGATACGATTGATCATTTCGAAATAACGTAATGAAGCCTTTAATAAACAATTAGCGAAAAATAAACATTATATTAACACTGAACAAAAACGAAAAGTGTATTCCAAAATTTAAGTACAGTCAGACCTTTCCTAACCGTCACCCTGTCATTCCGTCCCGATTTTCATTTGACGTAGTTTAAATCGCCATTGAAAACGACCTCTCATATCTGTCACCCTTTGAATACTTAACACGTTCGAAAAAACCGACCTCGACGGATACGAGAGGTCTGACTGTATATTAAATATTGCTAAAGACAACATTGGTTTTCTTATTTATGCTTCATACAAAATTATACACAAAATACAAATGAATATTGATTCTCCTTAATACAAAAATTTTATTAACGGAAATTTTCGAAACTATCAGTAAGTCAGAATCAACAAAATTTTATGCATTCTTTACTTTTACCATAAATGTCATTTAAAATACCAGCTATTCTCCATTGCCTGAATAGACGAAACCATTTTGAAACTGTTTCAATTAAGGTTTATGTCTGAAATAGTGTTAGAATTCTTCATTGAAAGTACGCCAGTCCTGTTGCTCTTGGTACTATTATAATTATCAAGGCTTACTTCAAAAATTTGGTGTACATACATTTTAATAAAGCATGATTTTTTTTGTTAGCAGGCCACATTTTCCTCCTTAAATTCGACATTGAGCAAAAACTGTTGTTAAAAATGACAACATAATGTAATTCAATATTGTATTGGTTTAAAAATTGTGTTAATTAAAAAATTTACACAAATCAAATTAATCTCTTTCCTGATTTTCATCCGATATCCCGTTTAACTATATTTTTACTTCAATATGTATGTATTTTTTATATGTATTTCGACATTTCAACTTCCTGATTTACTTTTTATCGTGTGCTTTCGTGTATAAAAAATGTGCAATTTTCGAATTCTGTCTGAAAATTGCCTTTGATGCATATACTAAGGTGCATGAGAACGTCCTTATCGAGATTGACCTTACCGACACCGAAATCATCCAAAAAGTCAAGGTTTGTGGAGGGGAGGATGAAATTTCTACGATGATGAGAAATCTATCCAAGCGGCACCGTCATTGTCAGAAGCACTGGTTGCCATTTCTGTCCTCAGATAGTACTGTTCCACTAACAACGTAAAGGATTTGGGAATCACAACAACTGAAGAAGCAATGCTCGAATGAAGAATGCAAAGCAGAGCAAAAGAACTTATTATTAGTTATCCATGTAGATTGTGATTTTGCTTAATAGACATTTTTTATTTTTATGGTTCACTTTTTGGAATTTCTTGTGGAATCCCTGGACATAGTGGAATTTTCGATAAAACAAATTTTTTTGTCGGTCCTTTGAAATTCGTTATACCGAGACTCCACTTTAATATGACAGAAACATGATTGCTATATTTTGATATGCGGTTCTTATACTAATGGAACATCAGTCAGGTCAGAAACTACTCTATAGAATTCAAGACTTCGCCGTAACATCATTAAAAAATTTGCTCCGATACTGGTGCTTTCGAGGAGCCTAGATCTCTCTTCATGGAACAATTCTCTTTAAGAGGAGTATAATTCAACAGAAGCCGAGTTATTTGACAAAATAATAATTGATAAATAGAAATGGTTAAGATCTGGAGAATAAAATCACTTGTATCTCAAAAGATGAAAAGGATCAAAGCCTTTTGTGTGATATTGATATTCATATCTTTCTTGACATACTTCGTCCTGATAGTTTCTATCCGTGTGATTCTCTTTTTTACGCATAGATGTAAAAAATGGTGTCCCACACATTGTGGTATTCATGCTACGAAAGTGTCTTACTAAATTTTTACAGAAAGTAGTGAATCAAAAATTTTTAAATCCATTCTTTATGCAGACAGAACTCATCTTGGTCAACAAAATTTCCTTGTTATCTTTTGTAGAAGGAAAAATACTGGTATACGACACTTTCTTCAAAAACGATTTCTTCGAATGCACTTTTTTTTTGAAAATTACTTCATTCAAAAATTACTTTTTTCGAAAATAATTTTTTTTAAATAACTTCTTAAACAACTACAGTAAAACTCGGATAACTCGAATTCGTTGGGGATCGAAAAAAAATTCGAGATAACCGAGGCAGTAATGAAATTTACCGTTGACAAAAATCTTATGCTTTTTTAATTCAGAAATTCTCACTAGACATTAATGGAATCTTAACCCCCTAGAATAAAAAACCGTAATTCACGTTTTAAAAAACTGTTGCTCATATTCAAAATAAAACACAGGAGAATTAATTGATTATAAGCATGGAATAATGTGCAATTCATACAGTACAGTATATTACTGGTATAGCAGAAACAAAGATTAACAAAAGAAGTCTGTTATGAGAGTCTGCTTTTTCTTTCCCGTTGTGCGGAATATTTTAAATTGTTTTAATGTGTAAATGTATTGATGCTGTATGTTGATTTAAGTATGTTGAACTTAGAATGTGATTCTTCCATCCAGATGGAAATTGGTATTTTTTATCAAAATTTTGTGAATATAAACCGAATACCGAGAGCCAGTTGGTCGATTTGCGATGGCATCCAAATGAGAAAGAGTCGTTCTTGATGGTTTTGAGCGATACGGTTTCGCTGTGTTGTGTGAAAGATAACAAAATCGGTATTGTGAATCGGAGATCGAGTGCGTTTTGTGTATCCTGGAGTCCGAAGGCATCTCTATGGGCCCAGATGCTCCCTTCTTTCGGACAATTCGGAAACAACCATGATTAGCAGTAAACGTGGAGGTGTCGTCATTTTACTGTATATCGAATTTTCCGACTTGTTCTCTGAGATAATGGAATAATGGAATGTCTTGATCTCTCTGTTGGACAGAACATGTAAGCAAAGTGCTATGTAATTTTTCATCCATCACAATACAGGTATTTTTCCGCTTAAGTCCAGCATTTTTTTCAACACTGTGTAATACCAATACTTACTGATTATGATAGACAGAGCCACCAAATGGTCAGAGGCAGTACCTTTCCACAATATCGACACCACTAGTATCACCAAAACATTCGTCGCCACCTGGGTAGGTCGCTTCCGCGCCTCCAAACATTTTATCTCCAATCAAGAACACCATTTCGAAGCTGGATTGTTTAACAATATAGTAAAAAACCTTGGCACTACCCACATACACACTTCAGCATATCCCCCCAATCCAACGGTGCCATAGAACGCTTTTCTCCGCACTTTAAATACCTCACTGCGAATCTTAGCAGAAAATACTCCCGGTTGGTTCAACACATTACCTTTAGTCTTAATGGGATGGCGCAACACACCGATTTTGACCACCAACACATTCCCCATCCAAGCCGTCCAGGGTCACTCAATCCGGTTCATATTAGAAATCACTTAAGAGAACAACCCACCAACAGACTCAGATATCCAGAAAGCTCGAGAATACTTCGAATCAATTGACAACAACGACTACTGTAGAGCTCTACACAATTTTAAACAATACTTGCCCAAATCGGTGTACAACGTGAAATACCTTTGGCTAAAAAACCAACAGACGTCAGGTCTAGCGCCATCGTACACTGGCCCATTTAAACTCCTACAACTGTTCTCACGTAATGCAAAGATCCTCAAAGACGGCAAAGAAACAGTTGTTCATTTTTTTAAACGTAAAACCTGCATTTTTCATCGACAAAAACGACCACAACGAAACACCCACATAAACCACAACACCAGGAAACGATTTATTTATTCTTTTAAACAACACATTAAATATACCACTCCCAGACACATTTCCAACAATCTACTCACCACAACTGCCAAAAGACAATCACAAAACCTCAAACCACTACAATACAGCCAACAACCATAATCCAGTGTTGCCACAAGATATTCATACCAGCATAAACTACCACAACACACCCTTCAACCAGACACCAGACAACCCGACGCCAACACAACACCAACAAACACAACAAAACAAATACATCAAAAAACATTACCCCCTGGTATATCCAGACTGCAATCACGACGACGAATATCACAAACCCAACAAACACAAACACCGCACTACTGTTGTCTTCGAGAGCGGTGGGCTATGTCGTGAACCACCACATTTCCACTCACATAAATAAAGAAAAAAGTTTCAAATTACCCCACAAAATATATCTCATGAACGAAAAATTTAACATATCCGTAACCAAAATAACATTATTTAAATTCCAAAATTGTTATTGTATATATTTTTCTCTGTTAGAATTTCTGATCTGTGTAAAAAATTCAGTTTTTAAATGAAAGATTTGTTTGATATAGAAACACAATGGTTTTGCTTTAATAAATAATTTTCTATAGAAATTTTTTGAATTTGCTCTTATCGATCGAGTTTAATCGATATATTCTCATTACAACAATGAATGGTTTCCTTATACCCGATAATCAACACAAACACATAAAACGATCAAGACGGCGAACAAATCAACGGATGACAATACTAGTCACTATCGAACCCGTGACCACTCAGGTGGAAATATCGTTCGGGAGATTTGATTGGCCCATCTTTCAGCCATCAGTCTAATGTTTGTTTTATATTTTGAATATTGTATGTTGATTCGGATTGTGTCTCTCCTATCCAAATGGCTGATTGGTATTTTCTTTGATTCCTACTAATTGAATATAATTTAATTTTAAAGGACAAATTTTAAAATGTGTTTCAAATTTGATATTTAAATTTGCAAATTTAATATTTAATTCTTTAATGTAATTTATAATTTAATTGTATTAATTTAAAGGGTACTTCTTTTTTTAATGTTTAGATTTGATTACAACCAATGAGAGTTATGATAATTAATTTATATTGTAAATATTATACATTTGCTTTCATATATTAGGATAATCTTCAGAAAAAATATTAATCAAGAAAGATATCGAATAGTAAAAGTGATTTAAAGAATTGTTGTTATGACAATTCTATTTGTAATAGTAATAAATGTTCGAAAAATCATAATTTGAAATTATTTATGGCAATATCAATTAACAGATATTTAAATGGATAGTTTCGAATTCAAATTCTAATTAAATCAAAAAATTATATGTCGTCAAAAAATTATTTTTCGTACAAACGAAAATTACCTGACTGTATTTTGTGTTTTTTATTTTTGAACGGGTATCAAATTCCTGTCTGTGTTACGATGTCCGACTATCCAAATATCATCAAATATTTTATTCAACAATTGCTTTTGAATCAGCAATTCTTCTTTTCAATAAATTAGAACTATTCAATATATGGTCTGATACATTGCACTAATTATTTATCCAAACATTAATTGCTAAGGTAACAATAATCGGGTTATCGAGACTTTACATATTTTCTTTGAGATTGTTTATAAACTAACTTATTTATATTTTTATTCTTCCATACAAGCTTTTCCTATTGAAGTGATTGTCAAACCCTTCGTTTTACGCTTTCTGTTTTGAGTTGTGTTAAATATTGTAGTTTTATTATATAATTTTAATTTTTACAGTGTTATAGAAATGGATTTACACAAAAAATCTACTATACTTGAAACATTTTCTATTACTATTCTTGCTTTATTTATTATCTATTGTTAAAGTGAGTTGTTAAATTCAGGTATTCACAAAATTAAAACTCAGAGAATAACCAATTTATATAAAGAGCGGTTAAAGAATAAAAGAAAACAGATATAATCTGATAAAAAAGTTAACCAAATATAAACTTGAGTAGATAGTATATACATTCACGAGAAATAAAAATAATCTGAGTTTTGAATAACTGAAAAATACAGTTTAGACAAGAACAGAACTGAGCATAGAAAAAGCACATTCGCAAAGTTTATGTTATCTTAAATATCTAAATTTTTATTTATCAGTAATATTAAAATCCATTTTTTAAGGATTTGGTGGTGTCTCAATCCTTTATCGAAATAAAATACCACACTCACGGCCAAACTTTAAATGAGTATATATAATACTATTCTGTAAATTGTATATTTCATATAAAAATATTTTAATTTAAAAATTCTAATCGAGTAATTTTAATTTTTTGTTAATTAATTAATATTTAATTAAATCTAAATATCACTGTATCAACACTACTTAAAGATCCTCTCGAATCCTGCATGATATCATGTCTAATATGAAGTACTATCTGATTTTTGTTAGCGTCTTACAAAAATGATTTAATATTTGATCTACTTCAATTTAAGAGAAAATTAAAAAGTATACAATTTTATTTATTTAATCGTAAATTTATTGGTATTCAAAACAAAGCTAAAATGTGATTAGAATTAAAATAAAATTATTAGTCAATTAAATTAGATTTTTTTACAAATAGAATTAAATTCCTTGAAATAAATAACAAACAAAGCAATTGTATTATTTACAGCCCCAAAAAGCAAGCCCAACAAAAACTAAAAGACGACTCCTAATTTACTAGTTGAATTTACTAATGGACAAATCGGTCGGCCGAATAAACTGACTGTGGCTTTTATCGAATATTCGCTTCAGATTTTCGAATAACTCTTCTTTAAATTGGAAATTTTTATTTTTGTAAGGAATTCTAAGCATTGCATGCTCGAAATGGCGGGACGGTTGGAAAGAGTCGATGGCGCGATTTGTACTACAGTGCTGACAAAAGACACTAGTACTGTTTGGAGGACAGAACATGCACACAAACAAGTCCTCGTCCAACAACTCCCGACGACATAGAGAACACTCGACCCCGTAAAATCGGGATACTGTCGGAGATTTCGGTTTACCGATTTTAATTAAAATAATCTTCATATCATTAAAAAGCAAAAAATCTTGTAATTCATCATCGTTTACTACAGCTATACTATCGCCATTTTTATCTAAAATAAAATCACTTTTACGTTTCATTAAACGATGATTTTGTCGATACCTTTGAAGTAGAGTGTCAACGCTTGAATATCGACTAAACCGAATAAACATCTAATTTTCTCTTGGACAAATTCAAACTTGATATATTCTTTGTTGAGACTAATCATACGGTATAAATTCAAATCTTCATTGTAAATTTTTAGGTAAATGTCCATAATTTAAATACCGGGGTCTAGAACTATTCAGAAACGATACCAATGCGATTTATACTAAAAATAGAAATTGTGACTTGTTGTCTCAAGGTCATAATACATTAATTTGCACGATTAAAACAAATGTGTATTTTTGGGAATTTATTACCTTTTCAAATTTAAAAATTTGGTATTTGATAATGAAAATTTATTTTTTATATATCCTATTTTTTCCAAATTTATATTTGAATTTGTTTTTAGTATATTTCTTTCGTATTAAAAAATGCTTATTTTTGTTTAAGGTTAATTTGGTTTGATAAATCAAAGTCTAATAAGACCAAAATAATGTGATTAAAGATTCTAAGTAATGAACGTCATTAAACTTGCTACTGTTAAACAGAAAATTATTAAAAAATCATTACAAGTTTCGACTTTGATAAGCGATTTATTACGCCATTTACAATTTCACCGAACCCAATATTTTGCGTTGTTTACCATAGAGTTAATTAATTCATAGTCACTTGTATATTTAACAATAAACAAAATTAATTCAATAAAATTATTGTAGAAGTAAATTTCGTGTTAACTTATTTATCATTTAATGATATTAATAACAGATGTTAAAAATAATTTTCTAATGATTTTATACCTAATTATTAAGACGATTAGACGCTATAAGCACTGATTAACAAGTATCGTACATGGTTTCTACAAGTGTATTATTTCGTTCATTTCTTTTGAGTATTTTTTGATGTGTTGAATGAATAAATTAAAAATCACATGTATCATCACATAATGTAAAATAAGAACTAAGTATTTGCTTTTTTCTTTTTCCATAATTAACTTCTAAGATGTTTAAATATCTGACATTAATTAAAACATATTATAAAAATATTTTTTAAGTCATGTTTACCAACAATTTCTTTAAATTATGTTGTTATAATCCACTTGATTAAATATAAATTTAATCAAAAATATATTATTAATTTCTAATATATTTTGATTTTGTGTTAAAATATTTTTTTATAAAATTAAAACGGGGTCTTCAGAGTTATTTTATTAATAAATACATGACCATAAATACAAATAGCAATTTAGTTTTTACTTTTTTAAAAAAAATATTTTCATTATTTATTTTAAAACAACTATTTATTTATTTACTCTTTGTACTTTTAAATTATAAGAAACATATCATACAAAGCGAAATTAAAATGTCGTCAATTTGTCATTCAGGTATCTTGAATTATTTGTAGACAAAACTAAAATTACACTGTCTAAATTATAAAACAACATAGTATTGTCAGATGACTTCACAAATATAAATTCATAAAAGGATTGTGATTCATGATACAATAATATAATTTAAAATAATATTTTTTATAATAAATTTTATTGAATCTTTTTTAAAAAATATCAATTTGTTGGAAAAAAATGGAAATTCTAGAAATTGCTTAACGATTATATAAAGATTGTTAAAGCATCTAAATGCAAATATATTATTAGTTTATTCTGTAGAAAATAGTTGATACATAAAAGTCGATCTGAATGTATTATGATGTGAGCCTTTTGTGTTTTCAAAAATTTTTCCATCATTTGTTAAATATTTCTATAAATAAAAATTTTCCCCAAATGTTTAAATAATGTCGGCCGATATTAAAAGAAATTTCGATTTTCATAACTTTTATGTTAAGGGAACGTTCGCTTATTACGTAACGATTTAGGGGAAAGGGGGTCAGTGATTTTGTTACGGTTCGTTACGAGGGGGGGTGCGAAAGGTTGTTACATAACAAAAAAATTTATTTTGCATTATTGCTCTACATTTCATTCCGTCTTAAAAAAAGAATATCTTTCAATAAAATGCACTTTTTCAGAATATGTTATGTTTAAACTAAAGCAGGATATTAAGTAGTAATGTAGAATGTTTTACAAATAAACAAAATTGAGAAGTGACTGATATCAACTTTGGTGAACCAAAATGCAAAACAATCATTTAAAACCATTTTATTTCTTTAAAGATGTGTTGTGTTCCCTTCTTCTCAATACATTTTAGTTGACTCTGAGCCCCCCTCCTTTTTCTGAGTTTTTCGAGTTAAACGGTAACTCAAACTTATCTCAGGCTAATTCTGGCAATTCACCAATTTCACAAGCACGGGAACAGACGCGTCTCCTTCGCTCACATCAACACGTTGTGTATACTTTGGATCGCCTTCGGGTTCTTTACTAGCATTGAGGATGACCCGGCCGGTAGCTCAGCTTCTGGAAGGGCTGATATTAGTTCCACTTAAAATTTATACTGCAAACTACGTTGCTTGAGTAAGGCAAAGAGAGGCCCAAGGAAATAAACGTTGGTCTGCCCGCGTGCCCCTTGCATGCTACGAGCAGCCTGCGTCATTTCCGAAAGGTTCTTTGCCCCAATGAAATTCAGATTAGATTTGATTTAAAGTTTTATACTCAATGATACTTTTAACTATGTTACGTATACTCGCAATTGTTTTATATTCGATCATAATTAGGCTTTAGTTTTGCGATACTTTTGTTGATGAGGTTTTATTACTCTCGAATTATTTTGAGTTCGGTTTAATCCGATAAGTTTTAATTAAGACAATTTTGATAAATTTGATAATTTTACTTTGGTAACATTTTTCATTCACACTTATTTATTCTGCCTCAATCCTCGGTTCTGCTTTCAAGATTTTACTTTATTTCTCTGTTCTGACATGTATCACTTATTTCATATTATATTATATCAATCATATCAATTATACTCTCGATTATATCACTAGTCAAATTCATCACTGACAACTGAAAACTTTACTATTTTGAATATTTTCATTTAATAGTCATTATGAGAACAAGACAATCACCGAAGCGATAAAATTACTATTTAGACTTTTACTCGACCACGGTAACATTTTAATTTGAGTGACGGTAAAGTCGAGGTGATCAATGAAATTTAGTTAATTCTCGAGAGAAGATTAAGTGTAGAAATACGAAATCGATTTATACAATGAAATTATTAAAACGAAGATAAAAATAAATAATCAAGCTAGGCAATATGAATTATTACAATAATCAATAAATGATTATGAAAATTAAGGAAATGGAGGATCGAATTAAACAATACAAATTATTAGAATAATAAATAGATAATCAAATCGATTAATGTAAGTCATTAAATATTATTAATCGAATAATATAAGTTATTAAACACCATTAAATATATAATAAATTATTATTTATCAACTAATAACCAACATAAACGAAGTTCTATTAAAATTATGAAATAAAGAAATCTGAATAATAAATTTAAACTTTTCGACGAAATGAATTTATAATAATACAAAAGGTATCAACTAAAATTGCTACGCTCGCTCAGTTTACTTATTACTTCACACGTCTCATATAATTAATTTGCATATCTAATTTACTCCTCTATATACATATTTACACATTATTGCACACCCTACACTCCACACTCTCCCACGACCCCCCATTACTACGTCTCGCCTTTACACTCGTCCCTAATACGAACTTTTCCATTCCCCTAACTTTGCACAACGCCTACCTCCCTTATACCTCTCCACCACCTCTTTCTTATTGCAGTTATTACTGAACCTCAAATTATTCCATTATAGAACAAACATGGAACTATAAGAATAAATAAAGTTGTGTCTATAAGGCTATTAGGTCAACCACTAATAAATTACTGAATAATAAATCGTAATAAAAGGTTAATATAAATTACTAGATTAAATCGCAAACGTTAATTAACTATTAATAATTTATTTACAATTATTATCGTCCATAAAGGTATGTTTTCGCAGAGTTCAACGGGATAAAGAGATCGCTCCCCGTTAATTATATCACAAGTGTTACGGAAACGAGCTAGTGGGTCAAAGATTACCAATAACCCGTCTACGTAACCTCGTATAAAAAAAGCAATAAAATAAAATATAAATGATTGTAAAACTATAATTATATAAACAAATGAAAAGGAGCTAAGGTAATGTAAGTGAGTTATTGGATCACAAAGAGAGGTATGTCACAAGAAAAAAATAAACAACAACACGTCTCTATATATCAAAGTAATACCGCGTACTTCAGAATACAATCTTGGATGGAAAACACTTGACGATACGAGGTATTGGTTGATGATTGGGCGAGAATAGCGTGGAACTGATTCTTTCGTTTTTATAGAATTGGTACCCGGAATAAGGGGATTGGATACGAGTTCCTATCGATTTGGGAGGAATTTTGTAGAGTCGTTTGTTTCTGTTCGATTCGGTTGTGTTGATTGAAAAGGAATTCTATCTTACAGCGTTAAACCAATTGTTTCCGTATCGGATGAAGTCAGTGGATTAATCAATTCACTGATGGGTATAAAATACGGAATATTAATTTTCTCGTTCTTTTTGAATAAAGCGTGTTATCCATTTAATATCAAATAACAAATTCCGATTATAAGATTTATTAACTATAACAAAATATCAATAATCTAGTCTATTTAATGGGGAAAATAGTGATGTTATAATGACTTCTATTTTCAAAGCCTTTTCATTAGTTTACAATCTCAAAGACATACATACTATCAACATACATTCAGCATACATTCAACAAACATTCAGCATACATTCAACATCAGACAAATAACCAATATTATTGTATCATCACAATTGACTT
>MQRK01117589.1:0-12782 GCA_001938485.1 Girardia tigrina
GTTACGACTTGTACGATTGAACGAAGTTTAAACACATTGAGACGTGTTAAAACATGGCTAAGAGCTACAATATCAGAATCATGATTTTCCGGTTTATGTATGATGAGCTTGCACAGAAAAAAAATTCAGGACGAAACAAACAAAACAAAGTTTATTGAAAATATAATAAGGAGATTTGGCAGTGATACAAGACGAATGCAATTTTTACTTGCTGAATGATAAATTGTAATAATACATTGTAATATATAATAAAGATATTGTATATTCATTATTTAAAATTTATTACTTAAAAAATTGATTTNGTATAATTCTATTTTTATAATTCTATGCTTGTTCTATATCATTAAAAAACATTCTAAAAATATTTGTAAATTTACTGTTTTTATTTTTGCCCCCCCCTGGATTTTTTTCTGCGGACGCCCATGAAAACATCAAAAAGATTGACAAAAATATTTATTAGAACAATAAAATGCATTTATTTACAACTACTCTATAATTTTTTTTCTTTCCACGATTTAATTTCGGATTTTAATTCCAGTTGTGGAATCAAGTCTTCAACTTTTAAAGGTAATCGACTAAACGGATCGAAATTATTAGTCAGTAAATGTTGTCTAATAACTTTATTGTCGATTATGACATTTGAATGAGGAATCTTTACCGGATCAGACATTATAGTACCCGAAATAGGATCGATAAATTTATCTGGAGCATCATGCAGACAGCTTTGTCTTCTTTTATATTTGTTTCTGAAATAAATTGAATTCTTTAAAACATCTTTCAATTTCAAGCATCTCTCTCGTAGTTGATTGTCTTTCTTCACATAAAAATGATTTAAATGATAAAAATGATAAAAACATTCATCTGTAAAATAAATTCCTTCTTTTGATATTGCTCTATAAAAAGGATTCGAACTAAGATTTAAATAAATATCTAGGAACATCGAAAATATCAATCTCGGACTCCAGTTAAATTTCTCGGCATTCTCAATGTATAAATTCTTTTTATTTGGACCGGAGATTTCACAAAACACATAATGAAACATTGTGACACATTTATCAATTATTTCTTTTTTTAAAAAATGTTTTGTCTTATTTTCAGATAATAGCTCGAGGAAACAACAATAACGTGTAACAATATTTATGTATGTGGGAATATTTTGTTGGTAGAAGCTCATTTCCTCTGACAAGTTATAATGTTGTTCTTTCGACAAATTATTTATTGAATTAACTGTTTGTTGAATATTTTGCACTTTCTTTATATTTTCAAAAGTTTTTTCCATCAAATGTGTTATATCATCGAAGGAAAAGTTAAGAAATTTAGTTAAGGAATATTCGTCAAGTTTAATGATAGATGGAGCCTCCAAACACAGAATGAGAAGAATGTTACAAATGGCACATCTCGTATTGTATTTATCATTTGTGTAAATGCCTGACTCCATTTTCTCAACGGCATTGAAATATTGGATCAAGTTATTGACAAAATCTATTCCCATATACAAAGGAGATGTTTCAACGAATATTGAGTTGTAATGGTCCATTAGTTTATTACCGACATTACAAAGAAAAATTTCAAATATTTTTACAAATTTGCGTACTAAATACGGCGATGTAAAACAGTTTGACTTATTAATTACGAGAACGACGAGTTCAACAATCGATTCGAACTTAATTGAGTTCAAAATCATTGCGATTTTTCGTGGACAATTTTCCAATAATAACAATAAAGAGTCGGAAATATTTTCAAATAATAATTGTAATAAATATTTGAAATGTCTTTCATCATTTCGGTATCTTAAAATATATTTGCTTTCCGTCACGAGAAATTCCAAAGTCCGTTCTGTAAAATCGTCACTCAATAAAACATTTTCGTAACTAATTTTCACGAGTTTCATATTTTTGATATTTTGTTCCATTTCAGAAATTATTCCCATTGTTTGTGAATCATGTTGTAAATTACTATACGTAATGTGTTGTTCTAAACCCCGTTTTTCTTCTTCCATATTTTTCAAGTTTATATCGATTGTTTTGTATGTACACCAAGCTGGTAAAATTGACATTTTATAACTCAAAAAACTCCAGTAAAATAATTTAGTATCTAAATTCAGTTTAATATACGACGGATCATTCGATAAGTCTATTGAGTAACATAATAAATCGTGTTTGTCAGCAGCAATTCTTACTTCTTCAAACAAATGTCTACCGATACCCTCCCTTGGGTTGCATGGATATTCTTCACGATTTAAATAATCTTCGTCTATATTATCCAAGCAAACCATTGATACTACATTTTGCAAAAATGCATTCAAATTAATCATGAAACCATTTCTTTTTATTTCATGATCATAATTAATATCACCAACCATTTTCATATGATTATATAAGCATTTATAAAGAAAGTCTACAGTTATTTGTTGAGCTTCGGAACGGAGGAATATCAACATGATATTTTTTTGTAAATCCCACAACTCAGAATATAAGTTAACAAAGTCATTTGAAGAGTGAAATGTAGTTTGATGATTCGTAACTGTGGATTCCCCTTCAGTAAATCCAATTATATTAAATATAGATTCAAGATGAGAAATATTTTCAATTGGTTTCTCCTTGAATAAATTACTCGGATCACTTTTTAAAAATGAATAATTAAGAAGAAATATTCGTACGTTTGAATATTCAATTAGATTTTTATACAGAGAAAGAGTATTCTTTAAATGTCTGGAGGATAAACTGCTATGTTGAAAGATGTGTGAAAAATTTAAGAAGAGTAAATGAAACATATAGATTGTGTTTTGATCTTGAATAAATAATTTATTTACAGATACTCCCAACCAATTCGAACTCAGTAAGTTCATATATAAATACGGCAGTATGAGTGATTGATCTTCACAATTGGCCAACAGTGTTCCAACTGCATGACACTGACTTCTCAATTCATTGATCCATTCACTAGGATATTTAATGTCGACACTAAACAATTTATTATAAATGTTGATTAAAAATACAAATTTGCAATGTTGTCTGAAAATATCTATGTTGAAAGAAGAATTGAGAGAGAAATAAAACTGTTCACTTGCTGTTGGATGAAAAACTTTATGAAATGGTGAATCAGATAAATCAACATTGACGAAACTTGAGTAATTTTCTTTATCGTTCATAAACATCGACATTACTATTTTAATAACTTCTTGAAAGTTTATTAATCTGTTTTCTTTTGTAATTATGAAACTATCGATATTTAAATATGCGGGAAAAGAAAATTCTTGTAAAAATAGTTTAAATTTCAATATAATATTCATTAGAAAAATATAAATAAATAAAAATATTCAAATATTTAAACAAATTTGAAATTTTATTGTTTTATTTAAATAAATTTTAAAATAAAAATTTAACTAAAATTTTCTAATTACAAATTCAAAATCAAATTATTAAAATATATATCGTTAAAAGACATAATTTATATTCTATTTGAAAAATTTCAAAATTAAAACAATTTAAAATAACTAAAAATTTAAAGACGTTTTAAATTATTAAGAAATATTTTTAGTCTTTTTAAAAAATAATAATTATTTTATAATATTTTTAATTAGGTAAGCTTAATATCTATTTCTTATTACTCTGAAGCTCAGTTGATTAACGGATATTATTTTGAGTCTGTATAAGATTAAATTCAGTTTTAAAATAAAATTCAAAATAATTGTAATTTTTTCCAGGAAAAATGTACAATTAAAATTGTTTATTTTCAAAAATAAAAAAAGTTCATCATTACGTGAAGTTAAGTACATTTAATTTTACTGACAAATTGAGATTTATGCAATATTAAAAAAATTAAATATTCAAAATATTAAAAATTAAATATAACGTATTTGGAAAACTTTTAAAAATATTAAAAAATGTTTTTAAAAAACGCAAAATGAAAAACAGTGTATAATATTTTACTTAAAAAAACAAAATTATAAAAAAAACATTACAAAAGCTTGCTTTTTATTTTAAATTTTTAAAGGTTAAAAATGAAATATGATTTTGATTTGATTGAAATTTTAAATAAATGAAAAATTATGTGACAGGGATGGCGGATATTTTTGTGTAAAAGGCTTTTATCTATGAAATATTTTATATAATTTCATTTTTATATATATGAAACTATTATTATTCTGGTTAACATTTTATTTCATTTTCGGTGATCATTGGTATAATTTCATTATTATTCCTCATAACATTATTATCTATAAAATTTTTATCATAATCATTAATATATTTTCCCATGAAAATCACTTGAATTCGATTTATTTCACCATCTAAAATACCATAATCATAAACATAATCCTCATCTTCTAATTCTTGATTTTTGTAAAATAATTTAATTGTTCCAGAGTTGTCAATTATTCATTTTACTTTTTCTCTAAGTTTTTTTAACTTTAATACACCAATGTTCAGCTACATGAACAATACGATTGTCAGGCATATTTAATGCTAAAAATATTTTTGATACATTTGAATTTTCGTTATGAAGATACTTCGAAAATTTCTTTAGAAGATCCATAATGTTAGAAAGAAATTTTGTATTTTTGTGTACTTGAGCTACCAAGAAAGGTTTAATTAAATGAATCAATCTTTCAGATACCGTAAACGTATCAAATTCCTTTAATAAACTAATAATATATTCACCATCCAGATAATCACATTTAAATTCATTAATTAATCTCAATGCAACATCTTTTATACGCATTTCAGTTTCTAATTCATATTTCTTTTCAATATCCTTTTCTTGTATTTTAACTTCCACATTATTAATATACAAAGGTAATATTCCATAATCTATTAAATATCCATCATGTTCCAATACTTGATTGTTAAAGATGAAAATAAAATTTTCAATACAAGCTTCATCAAAATATTTGTTATTTGAACCGAGTTTTTCATTATATTTCGTCACTTTTTATGTAAAATAACTGTAAAATTAAACTTCCAAGAAAATGTTTATATAAAATATTTCATAGATAAAAGCCTTTTACATAAAAATATCCGCCATCTCTGTCACATAATTTTTCATTTATTTAAAATTTCAATCAAATCAAAATCATATTTCATTTTTAAACTATAAAAATTTAAAATAAAAAGCAAGCTTTTTGTAATGTTTTTTTTATAATTTTGTTTTTTTAAGTAAAATATTATACACTGTTTTTCATTTTGCGTTTTTTAAAAACATTTTTTAATATTTTTAAAAGTTTTCCAAATACGTTATATTTAATATTTAATTTTTAATATTTTGAATATTTAATTTTTTTAATATTGCATAAATCTCAATTTGTCAGTAAAATTAAATGTACTTAACTTCACGTAATGATGAACTTTTTTTTATTTTTGAAAATAAACAATTTTAATTGTACATTTTTCCTGGAAAAAATTACAATTATTTTGAATTTTATTTTAAAACTGAATTTAATCTTATACAGACTCAAAATAATACCCTTTAATCAACTGAGCTTCAGAGTAATAAGAAATAGATATTAAGCTTAACGAATTAAAAATATTATAAAATAATTATTATTTTTTAAAAAGACTAAAAATATTTCTTAATAATTTAAAACGTCTTTAAATTTTTAGTTATTTTAAATTGTTTTAATTTTGAAATTTTTCAAATAGAATATAAATTATGTCTTTTAACGATATATATTTTAATAATTTGATTTTGAATTTGTAATTAGAAAATTTTAGTTAAATTTTTATTTTAAAATTTATTTAAATAAAACAATAAAATTTTCAAATTTGTTTAAATATTTGAATATTTTTATTTATTTATATTTTTCTAATGAATATTATATTGAAATTTAAACTATTTTTACAATAAGTGAAGACTGCTTGTACTTGTTGGAACCGTATTTGAGGATTATCAAAATACTGTGGAATTCTGATTGTGGACTCCATTCTTGACGAAATATGTCCAATTTCGTCGCTTCTGACACCATTTGAGGACGACATTTATAAAAATGAGAAAAACACGCTTGATTTTCTAAAATTTATTTTTACAAAAAAGTGAATATTTAAACAAACTAAAAAATTAATAATTTAATTATTAATTTTTTTTATAAGTAGAAATGTGTTTCTACAATGATTATCTAGCCAAGTACGCATTGCTAAGGCAAAATGAGGTGGTGCCTTATCTTGTTGGAAGAGCATATTATCAAAGTTTCTCGATTGTTGAAGAGCAGGATAAAAGTGATTAGTGAAAAGTGCCAGGAAATTACTAGTATTCACTTTCTTTTTGTCGAAATAGAACGGTCCAATAATGCGGTTTGCATTAATGTCAGCCCATATCGTTTTTCCATTGGTTTTGACAATTTTTCAAAACGTTTTCACAATTTGTCAGATGATTTTGACAATCTCTAAAATAATTTTACAACATTTAAAATTGTATACAGCTTTCTCAATTTCATCATTATGGTTTTCCAGTGATTAGTAGACACTGTTGTGTCGATTAACAGAACCATTGTGGTTGAAGGTAGATCCATTGGTGTAAATTATTCTGACAACAAAATTTGTATCAGCATTGAACATTTTCTCACTAAACTCCACTCTTCTATCGAAATCGTCTTCATTTAATTCTTGCACCAAGCGAGAAATGAAATGCTTAAATCTAAGCGATTTTATTATTCTCCTGATTGAAGTTTGACCTATCTGTATCTGAAGAGCGGAAGGTTTTCCTTGTTTTGTTTTCTTGCTTAATGTCACTACGAATTTCATGCAAAAATATAATAATTTTTGTTACTGTGCATATTTGGGGCAGCCGGTTTATCGGGTCAAAGTTATCCATTCCAGACGTGTCACCATTAACCGGAATCTTCTGTATATAATTTTAAAATCATCCAGTAAAAGAAACTCTCAAATATTTTACAAATTAAATTATAATTACTGATGATGGAGTATGAAACTTGTAAACATGTTCATTGATCGACTTCTTAAATGCTTTAACTAACTTAATTCTAAAAATATCTAATTAATGTTCTTTGTTTTAAAAAGTATTAATTAAAACAATATATAAAATGCAGTTAATTTATCTTAAAAGTTATGTAAAATTCTTCAACATTCCAACTATATTTTTTAACATTTTTTATATAACAGATATTCGGTCTTGAATTCATAAAATAACGCCTCTCTAATTAAATATTTCATTTAATATTTTAATTCGTTCGTATTTAAAATTATTTACATATTTAATTTTGTCAATCACTTCAATATGATAAAATTCTCCATTCAAATTTTTTTTATTAAATATGATCACATAAGGAATGTCAATGTTAATGTATGAAAATACCTTGTTCTGGTCTCCAGTTTCCACTGCGAACCACGTTTCGCTACCAATTGTAGATTTGATGGAATGTTTGAACTCATTCTCTTCCGATTGCGAATTTGTCTCAAAATAACCAATCGCTACAATAAGTATTTTTTACCCTGAAAAGGACCGGTTCTCGTTCTCTTGCACGTCATTTGAGACCCGACGCATATGTTTTTCAAATATAGATTTGCGAACTCTCATCCACAAGCCCCATCATCAAAATTAAATTCATCCATCAACGCATCACTTACAATTTGACGACCACGTAGATACGGTTTACTTCGATATTCCAGCACACCTTTGCGAATCAAATCCGCGGGCCAATTCATATCATATTATGAATAATAAAATAAATTTATTTTGAATGAATAATTAAGTCAAATCTTCATCGACTATTTTTTTATTAATAATCTCACTGGTCTGAGATTATATAATCTCACGGGCACGCCATTCAGGGCATCGGGTTTTCTTCGACCGGCATCATTTTGACTCTCAGATCGATTTTAGGTGGAAGTGGAATATGAATTTGATATTTAGTACGGTCGACTCCCACTCTCATTCTCTCTTCAATGTCGGTTGGAGCGACAGTTTCAGCCAAATCAACGACAAATTTAGCAATTTGTTTCACATCAATAATATAATTAGGTTCTTCACTGTCAGTATTAATAATTTTTGTGCATCTCGTTACTCGCAAAGGATGTCCGCTCGATAAACAAACTTTATCCGCAGCCAAGTCCCATAAAGCCGGCGGTGCTAATCCCGTGTCCGATTTCTCAACTCCTGCCAATTTATTGACTCGTTTCAAGATACTTTGATTGCGGTCATTTCGGCCACGATTTGATTTAATTCCTCTTTCACTTCGTTTTGTTTTTCAATAGGTAATGCTTCAGTTGACTCAAATCACGCATTTTCAATTGAAAACAAATATTTTTCCGAATTACGATTTCATGGCACAATCGTAAATATTTTACTGCTTCATTCTAAAATCAAACAATGATTATTTATGAAATAATTTGTGATTATTTATGAATTAATTTGTGAATATTTATAAATATAAATTTATGGTTATTCATATTTTACTTAGAAATATTTCATTATTAATATAAATAATTATTGATTTATTTTTGATTTTCTATTAATTAATTTTCGAATATTTATTTATTTATGAATATTTATAATTTATGAACATTAATTAATATATATTAATGATTATCAATTGATTAATTAAGTGTCCTACATAAATAAGGATTTTAGAAATGATTACAAATTATACATGTGTTTATGTGGGGTTTAAATTTGGGTGTCTGGCAGGCGCGTACGCAGATTGGGGGAAACTGGGTTTTAAACCCCCCTCCTCCCGAAAAGTTTGAATTATGAATTTAATTACGTAAGAATAAGTTCAAATGTTTAACATTTTAAAAAGTGAATGTTATCTAAATCAAAACAAGGGAAAATGAATTACACCATTATATATATACACACATATATATATATATATATATATATATATATATGTCTACAAAGTGTTTGTTTGTTTGTCGGACACGCGTTTCAATGTGAAATTGCGGAGGAATTGGAGTGAATCCATTTAAGGACATGGTTAATCTGGATAGCTCGCATCAATATAATTTTTTCGGTACAGCGCCTTTGCTGAAAGACGCGGAAGTCGATTAAATCGATCGAAAATCGTGCAGGTCGTTAAATGGTTAAATTAACACAGATTTCGAATAATGTTGATTTGGATTATTCCTACGAGGAATTTCGTGAAAATTTTTATGAAAATACTAATGAAATGCCAATTTCTGATAAAGTTAAAAAACGATGGCAGTTGTTTTTTTAAAAATTAGAAGACGCCATTTCTTAATAAATTTTTTATTGATGCAATATACGACGGAATATCCGACATAATCAGGCGATTCTGATTGTAGCTGTTAAGATTATATATGTATAAATGTTGAGTACGCAATTGCTGTTTCACGCAAAACTTTCAACAAAGTTGATGAGTCACTTGATTGGACATTAATTGCTGGATTAACCGTTTTGATCTTTAATGCCTCACACGAAACTCATTCCCAATAATTTTTAAAACTGCTGCATAAAACTTTAAAATTATTTATTTCAACAGACGATTTACAATGATTTTTATGTTCAGCAATATTACTACTACCACTTAGATGTCCATGCTCAAGAACCCGTTTACAGAGATGACGGAATGTCTCTCCAATGTATGTGGCGTTACACCATTACACTCCAATTTATACACAAGATCCGAGCATAAAGTCAAAGGAGTTTTAGATTTATTATTGAACTAATTCTGAATTTTATGTTCTTGATACGATTTTTAAATTCAAATTCCTAGTATTAATTGATCTTAGAATAGAAGATTTGAATTTTTTAAAACATTCAAATGTAAGTTTTCACAATTATTTCTCATTCGTTCAACATAGGCACCCCGAAGGGGGCGCAAGGGGGTGTCACTGCCCCCTGGAATTAAAAATTAAATGTGTACAAAAAAAACAAAATATAAATAGTAAATTAAATTTCACAGTAGATGCTACATTTTGGTTTGCATATTTGGAACGATAAACCCATAAATGAGATTCAAAAGCTAAGTTTTTCTTGTTAGTAACATGAAACGCAGCTGAGATATAATTGGCTTGTTTTAATTTTTGTTTTTTTCGATTTAAATTAGTAGACCGTTTTTTGTAGACCGTTTATTTTATTGTTAAATTTTTGTAGACCGTTTATTTAATTGATTCATTTTTGTAGACCGTTTATTTTATTGTTACATTTTTGTAGACCGTCCATTTTATTGTTATTTTTTTGTAGACCGTTTATTTTACAAAAAACGGTCTACAAGAGTTGGAGTTTCGATGTATTTTTTTAGACCATCAATTTTATTGTTACATTTTTGTAGACCGTTTATTTTATTGTTACATTTTTGTAGACCGTTTATTTTATTGTTACATTTTTGTAGACCGTTTATTTTATTGTTACATTTTTGTAGACCGTTTATTTTATTGTTACATTTTTGTAGACCGTTTATTTTATTGTTACATTTATGTAGACCGTTTATTTTACAAAAAATGGTCTACAAGAGTTGGAGTTTCGATGTAAAAAAGTTTATTCTTAAAAAATAAACGACCGACATTTATTTTAATTGAAACCATTTGCAGAGTAAAATTTACTTTAAGTATTAGTTGATACACATAATTTTAACCATAAATTTAAATCACATGAAAATGAGTTAGTAATTAATTTGCTGCAATACTTTTTCATTATGATCATTTTAGATATCAGACTTTTATTTTTACATAAAAAGATTGAATTAACCCTTTCAAGCCCATTGTTGCCATATGGCAACATATTTGAAAAATTAAATTACAGTTATCTCTTGCTCAATTAAAATGTTACACAGTAATAGTTTCTAAAAAGTCCAATAGATGACACTACAGATATTAGAATTCAAAAAAACGCGATTCTCATTTGTTTCTTAGCAATTTAAACCAACATTGTAACAGATATTCAATATTCAAAAATAATAATTTTGGCTGAAAAGGGTTAACAATAAAATTGAAATAATTAACAACAACTGAATAAAATGTCATTTGTTTCAAAGAATATTAAATTAAATTATTTATATTACAAATTATCGAAAATATTGTTTAATAGGAAATTACAATTATTATACTATTCCGACATCACTAATGGCTTGAAATACAGTCTGGCAACGGGAAATTTTGGCGATCAGAAGAAACCCAGCGAAACCAGGAAAGGCGTGTCTCAAGTGCTTAATCGAGTAAAATTCGCGCGACTCTGTCTCATTTAAGACGACTGAATTCTCCGAGCGCTCGAGACGGGAAGATACCAAACCGCGACAACTGCACAACACAATAAACATGTTTCAATGTTTATTATTTAGATTTCGTTATGTTTTATTTATTTTTTGTAATGTTATTTTAGAGTTTATTTTGTTATACATTGTTATAAATTTTGAATTATTTTTTGGACTTCCGATTTATATTATGTAGAATTTATAAGTTTTGGTTCGTGTTTCGTAATTGTAATTTTTATTTGAAATTTTTTATTTTGTTACATTTTTTATACATTATTATGAGTTTTATACATTAAATAAGTTTCCAGAGTTTCGATGTATATTTTGTAGATGTTTTTAATTTATTTTTTGTAATTTTATTTTAGAGTTTATTTTGTTATCAATTTTTAAGTTTATCTTTATTTTGTTATTTTTAAATTAAGCATTTTAAATACTTTGAATTATTTCCTGGGTAAATGATTTCCGTGTTTCCAACAAAAATGTGACATAAAACAAAGAACGGTTATTGTCAATCACGGAAGCATCAAATAATGTCCAGACATTCGAAAGATTTTTTGACATTCGAAGCTTCCTCTAAATTTATATAATTATTAAAACATTGATACTGCAGTCAATAGTAATTAATAGTTTTTAAAGATTTAACATGTAAATATTATTAATTTAATATATGATGCTATTTTCTGATTATAACTTATAATTATTACATTTTCAAATTATAAATATTTGTAGATATTTACGAAACATTAAAAAATGGCAAATAGTGATGTTTGGAAGTTTATGAAGAAACTCGAGTTGAAAAAAAAGCAGAATACATGTTTTTGCTTTCCACGGTGGTACCACTAATCGCCATAACCACCTGAGAGACGTGCATCCTATTCATACTCTCATACCCTACAACTTGTTGTTCAGACAGGCCTTGTCGTTTCTGAAATCCAAAATCTCATTTCTTCATGCCGAAAATAATTTTAACCATAAATTTAAATCCCATGGAAAAGAGTTAATAATTAATTTGCAGTAATACTTTTTCACTATGATAATTTCAGATATCAGACTTATTTTGTTGAGGTCTTGTGTAAAAAAAGTTCTTATTAATTGTATATTTAATATATTATATATAAAAATATACCATACGGTTGTGTAAAATTGTGCCGTACGGCAGTCGGTGGATGGAATAATATTATAAAAAAAACGAATTTAATTCTTATTTGAAGCTTGAGGCTCCTCTTTCGATCATTCCTGGGAATGAGAGATTATTACGTCTCATTCCCCGGAATGGTGTCGAATTTTGGGGGCCAGTATTGTTGCCTGAAAATCAGAAAATGAATTATAATAAAAAAAACAATAGATGTTTCGGGATCCACTTTCGATCATTCCTGGGAATGAGGAACTACCGCCTCATTCCCGGATTGATATCGAGTTTGGGATCCCAAGTTTTGTCAAAATAAATATAAAATAAAAATATGTATTAAAAAATATATTTATAAAATATTAAAAAAAATATATATAAAAACTCTTACTTATCATAATTTGAAAATAAAACTGAAAATTTTGGGAAATATTTCCCATTTTGTTACTTCGGCCTATCAGCCGACCAATGGAAATTGGCATTAAACCATTG
>MQRK01117664.1:0-14285 GCA_001938485.1 Girardia tigrina
CTCTCGACATGCGGGGATCACGACCGATGGCGAAGCGGTCGGATGCTCTTTCCTGCCGGTGAACTTCCACACAAATAAGATGTACCGACCGTTCCTGCTCAATCCGATGGTCGTCCCATCAATAATAAAATAAAGTTTGCCATTTTTATGAAATAATATTTTATTCTAAACAACTTAATTTAACTTTATATTTTTTTTCAGTTCAAATTACTACAATTATTGATATTTATGTATAACTTATCCATTGCAGAGGGCCTTCAATTTGAATCATCAAAGAATACCACAAGGTCAACAAATTTAAAAACGTCTGAACCAGATGATCTTCAAGAAAAAAAATCGAAAAATTAGAAAGTTTACAATTGTGCAGCAATTACTTGCTTCAAAATAAGATGAATATTTTCATTAAAATTTTGTGAATTTGATGACAGATTGTCGGAGGTTGAAATAAAAATTCGAATGTTATTAACCCATTGAGTACCAACTTAATTACCAAAAAGAAATTTTTTGGTGGAAAGATTTAATTTTGAGTAAAATAACACAATAAATGTAAATATTTTTTTATTAAAATATCTTACTAATCCGTTTACGTAAACTCTTTCAATAAAATACTATCTTGAAATTTTCAAATTTTCACATAATGATTTATTGTCATCGAGAATGAGTAAGTGTGCAAAGTATAATGCCCCTGTATTACTGTGACTAAGCAAGGTAGATATCAATATTGTTAACAATAATGATAATGATAATTATAAAAATAATCATACATACCACATCCCAGATGCTTCAAAGACGATTTATCATACTTTTTTACCCACTCTTCTCCGTGTTGAATTAATAATCTCAAAGATGTTGGCGCAAGATATATATGCGTCAGTTTTAATCGCTCAACCATTTCCCAATAACGCCCTAAAATAACCACTTGATTATCATGTTTTTAATTAATTAAAATAATTTATAATTAAAATGTTTATATTTTATTTAAGTTTTATTTGCAAAAAAAGTTTTATTCAAGTTTTATTTTATGAAAAATAAAATTATATAAGTTATAAAGTGTTTGTAATTATTTATAACTTATTATTTATTGATTTCTTTTCTAAAACCTTTTAGGTAATATAATACACTGAAATAATATTTCAGTCATACTTCTACTTGAATCAAAGCAAAATTAACATTAGTAATTGAATCTTCTTGAAACACTGGTGATGCAATTCACCAAAGGATACCTTAAAACTATTATAACATGTTGAGGGTTAGATCAGTAACATAAGGTTTTCATGTCCTAATTGTTTTAATAGCAGACATGATATGAGCGCTTTCATTCCTAGGTCATTCATGGAATCCTTAAAGTTGTATACGAATACGAAATGGAATGCGAAATCTTAAAGAATTGTAACCTGCAATTCAGAATAACTGCGTCCCAATAGTGTTAAAGATAAAACTGACTGAGACTAGTACTTTCCCTGTGGTCTATTATAATTTTTGCACGAGGACAGCTCTCAAGAAGAGCAAACTCAACAAGATCCCAAAGAAGGAGATGACGATAGACTGACTGGAACAAGAGTGATTCTGGCCAAAAGACGCATAGTATTCTATGAATGCAATTCACGGAAGGGTGTGACTGAAGTTCGAAAAGTTCTAAACTCTGAGATCACCTCAGAAAATCACAGAATCATGGGCCGTATAAAGCAACTGATGAGAGAACGCATTGCTCACGATGTGCTCTGGATATTCAACATTTCGGCAGATTTGGCAGATACAGGGAACGTCTAAACGAAAGAGGGCTTCTCGACAATGATGAGCAATTTAAACACCTGATCAAAGGAACCTTTGAACTTGAACGCGGAACATGATAGGCCAGTATCTGTCGGTGTAACTCAGTGTAGCAACACATAACGGATAATGGAGTGTTTCATTGCTCATTTCCCCGTTGAACTAAATGTGTTTATACAGTCAAAAGTCTTTAGAATCCCGGAACGAAGGAACATGACTAGTCATTTTTAGAGGGAAACCGAAGCGTGTCTGTGCTTTGAACACTCGCACTCTTGCATCCGAAGCCGTGTGAGAGGATCAGAAAACTTTGTATTTGTCAAATGGTTTCTACCCGATACAGAGTCTATGATTCACTACCCTGTGCGATAATGCTAAATATTATTTGTAATACATATTTATCCGTCTATGTCTATATTTAAACAATAAATAATAAAATAGATTCTAGAAATTGAATTTAATATGTTAATTTGTTTGTTCTAATTTAGAAATTTAGAAATTACGGAACCTTAGGAGTGTACTTGGGAACCCTGGTTGCAAACCACTGATCTAATGATTTAATAAGGGATTCTTTATATATTTTAAATCTTTCTGAATTGGGCTCAAATTTACCAAAAATTTATTTTGTTTGTTTTTCAATTTAGAAATTATTGGGAGAAAGTGAACCATGATGCATTTCAACGAAATCATTGGATCCTAAATTGAACGTCCAAAATTGACTACAACGTTAATGTTAATTTTAGAAGGATTTATTAATTGTATAATCACTAAGTACGTCACACGAGTAACGTTTTTATTTTGAAAAAAAATCATTTGTTCTAATGAAACTGATGTAGGTTACACCAAAAAAAATTAATTCATAAAAAATAATTTTTAATAGATGTGAGGGTTGCTTGTGAATGATGTAATGAATGATGAAATGTATGGTGATGAGTATGTTGTCTCTCCCAAAAATAATTGCCAACCGTTAACTAATTAAAATTAAATAACAAAAACAAATTCAACTATAATTAACAAAAATCGAATCGATTTAGAAAAATATAAATTATATTTAAATGCAGAATTTGTTTAAATAAATTATTTTAAAAATTTGGTTTGGCAGTTATTTTAAAATTGAATTGTTAGAAGACTTCGAGATTGTCATAAAATTTATTTAAAAGACAATAAAATGAGGAATATCATCAGTATATATATTGATTAATGCCGTCATCAATCTGGGTCAAACATACACTCATTCATTTCNCCATACACACTATTTCGGTCGTGACCTATTACACAACAATACAAAGATCACACCTCAAACATTCCATACATAAATTACACAACATACAATTATTAGTTTCGATAATAATTCTCCTCACATGAATGAAATGCAGAAGTAAATTACAGAATTTTTTGTATTGAATAAATTCTTTGGAAATTGTATTTCATCTTCTCCTAACAATAGTTTTAATATATTTTTATTATTATTGCTAATTTATTTGAATAATGTGATTAATTCATAAAAATAAAGATATGAAACAATTTCTAAAGTGATTTTACAAACAATACTCAGATGAATGAAACATAAAATAAAATCTTTTAAATGATATAACTTAAAATTATTATTGTAAGATAATTATATACTTCGTTGTCACTGTTTAGAAAAGTATAATGACTATTTAGGTTTATGAAAGCATAAAATCTTGGAAATCATTCATTCTTACAACCCTCATATTTATTTGAACATTCTATGCCGTTCTTAATAAATTTTATATTTATTTTCGGTATTTAAAAATGATTTCATATAAATGAATTGTTAAATGAACCGGATATTTAATTACTATTAGGTTAGTTGAGCTATAAATACATTAAAATACACAAAATTGTTTATTCATTAATTTTGTTAACACTTTAAATGTGCCTTTCTACGACCATAAATCATATGAATCTTGTCACAGTTATATGTAATATGAAAATACAAAAAATGATATTACAAAAGTCATAGTTCCTTGGGTAAATAGAGAGGAGTCCATAGAACTTATAATAATAGTCATTGTGAGGAATATTTGAATGTTTGATGTTTTGTGTTTGAATGTGTGTTTGATTTGGAATTGTGTCTCTCCTACCCAGATGGATGATTAATATTTTAATTCTTATTATCTAAAAATATGTAATGTTTAAATTTATTTTAAAATTTTAAATAAGTTAATTAATTTTTATAATATTTAATAAATAAATCAAATTAATATTTTTTAAATAATTAATTATCATTTTAATTATTATCCAATAAGTTTCGAGTGAATATTTTATTTAAATATTTATTTCCCCATTTTCTAAAAAAGTAATGAGAATTAAACCATTAATCAATTTCGCTTTGAATGCAAATGTACGAAAGTTTTGACAAAGATTGTCTTGAGGACAATCAAAATTGTTGTTTAAATAAAAATATAAAAAATCAAATTGGTGTTCTTAATAGTCATCATGTATAACAAAAACGAGGAATAAAATATATTTTGTTTTGGAGAATAAAAGGCAATAAAATGAATTTCAATTAAAGTGTTATGACCAGAATACTTCCTGTGAATCTTTTGTGGTCCTTCCCACAATATTAAAATTCTTTATAGCTGAAACTAAAATTATAAAGACTTATATTACATGTAAAGTTAGAATTTTTAAAATACAGGGTGCCCAGTAGAAAACCAATAGATTTTATTAAACCAAAGTGTATTTAATTAAATACGTGAAAAAGGCAAAACAATTATATTTACATAAATAAGCTTGCTCTTTAGAGGTGTTCAAAATGTCCTCCATCATTGTTGCAACACTTTTGAAGACGTGGAATTTAGGAAGCCGTGGCCTTGAGAATTACTTCTATGTCAATGTTTAATTAATTACATGTTGGTTTTATAAAATCCTTTGGTTTTCTACTGGGCACAATATAGTATTATTTTTAAAATTATATGTATTTATTTAATGCTAACTTACCTGGATTTGGATAAATTGGAGTGCTTTCAAACGTCAGAGTCGTACCACCATTAAACAAGGGTCCGTAGACTATATAACTATGACCTGTAACCCATCCAACATCAGCTACGCAACCAAATGTATCAGACCCCGGTATAAAGTTAAATACCTAATTATATACTATTATCAAAATATTATAATATAATACATAAAAAATACAGCCCATTTAAATGTAATTTTTATACACTACGGCCAGAATATGAAAGATACGATCTAAACGAAGCAGCTTTCATAGTTAAATAAGATAAGTTAAAAATTATTATGACAAAAAAATTTAATCTCTTAAACTTCCATTCTATTTTAAAACATATTTTTTAAAGTCGATTATGAAACGAATGTGAATATTTGATAGGAAAATTAATAAAAAAACTATTATCAAATTGAAATAGTAAGAAACAATAATATATGTTGATTAGAAATTTTATTTTCAAAAAAATTATAAATAATGACGAAGAATATCGCTTTGCCACTTGATCATATGTGGTACCTTAGATAAGTCCTTAGACTCTGGTATAAATAGAATGATAGAAAAAATGACGTTGTTTCTATAAATAGTTGTACTATTTGTGGTTTCATACCTGTCATTGGCTTGTTTACTCTAATAAAGTGGGGCAAAGAGAAAATTTCATTATTTATGCGCATCATGACATCGAGTGTTGAGAACAGAATTGTCATCAAATTCCTTGTGCTGAAAGACACAGATAGACAAGATATTATCGAGCAGCTGCAGGACGTCTAGAAAGATGAGTATCCATCTCTAGAAACAATTTACAATTGGATTCACGACTCCCATCATGGCCGGAATTCCCTTGACCCAAATTTCTTCAAAATAGCATTCGTCGAATTTCTTCGCCGCTAGAAGTGCGTGGATGAAAAAAGCTTATACATTTGAAAATGAATGTTCACTTGTTTTTGTTTAAACGGTAAAATTTGAATGAAATGTGACTTATTTCGTGTCGAGTCTAAGGACTTATCTAACACACTACGTATATTCATTTATTTATTATATTCACAATTAAACAAAAATATCAAGAAACATTAAGAAGACTTTTTGTAAAACTGTAAAAATAACAGAATGCGTCTACTGCAGTATGTCTTATTCTTTACTTATTCGATACGGTTAATATCTTAAACTTCATAAGACTGCCAACTTAAAATAACAACCAATACTTGCCATTGTTTGAAAAAAAGTAATTTTAAAAAGATAATAATCCTTATTGGGTTCGTGATTAAAATCCAAAGTCATTATTCACAAACTTTATTTCTAATACAACTTTCATTATTCAAACAAATTTATGAGGAACAATATTCCAGTTACATAAACTAGATTTTAAAATTCTAAATATAAATAATAATATCGATGTATATATATATATATATATATATATATATATATAATTTTTGTTTTATTAATTTTTACAATGTTTATTAATTGAAATATAATTTTTGATCTTTAAANTATATATATATATTATTTTTGTTTTATTAATTTTTACAATGTTTATTAATTGAAATATAATTTTTGATCTTTAAAATTATTTTAATGGACTTCTCCTGTAAAAATTCAATTCCCAAATAATTTTTCTTCAATTTTAAATCATTCAATTATAAGTTATTTTTAATAAGAATTTTCGTGGACAATTAACTTCAATAAAACATTGTGATTTTAAAACAACTTGATTTTAAAATATTTAATAAATTATTTTTTTTAATAAAACTTATCCGTTGACCATTAAATTCAATAAACATTATGATTTTTATTTTAAAAGTGTTACAATATTTTTTTATAAAAACTAATTTCATTTTAATTAGTAAAATATTATCTGTGAACTATAATTTTTATAAAAAGGTATTTAAATTTAATTAATAAAATATTACCTATAAACCATAATTTTTTATAAAAAGTTATTTCATTTTAATTAGTAAAACATTATTTTATCTCAAATATAATTATGATTTTTAATTTAAAAATATCAAAATTTTACAGTTCACCAAAAAGAACCCCTAACAATCCTTAAAAAAATCTTTTTAAAAAAAAATTTACTTTTTTAACTTCTCCAGATTTGTAAAATGCTTTTTTTAATTTTTTGAGAGGATTATAATTCAAGGTACTAAATTAGGAAATTGAGATAGTTTTAAAATTCGGGCAAAGTTATCTTAAAAAAAATAATAAAAATAAAGGTCATTTTTCTAAGTACATGAAATATATATTAAAAAATATATTTTAGGATAGTATATTTCGAAAGCTTTACTTTCATCATTAGATCACTGATTACCGCTTACACATAAAAATGAATGATTTTGTAATCTATTACAAAATAAATTTTATAATAAAATTTATTAATGTTTAAATTTTAAAAATTATATCTAAATCAAATAAAGTTGAGAATATGTTTTGTAATAAATCACTTAGACCATTGAATATTTGTTCAGATATTACTACGAAACACATAAAACGCATAAATGTAACTTGAGTATAAATTATTTCAAGATTCTGTAAACTTATTTTAAATATTATTGGGGGATAGTGTTCTGAGAAGCATTGTTGATAAGCTCTCATGATTTATTAATCAATACTCAAACGACACTCTCAAACATTTTTGTTAAGAGTTTTTGAATAATTTAACAAAATGGATTACATATTCATTCATTCATATAAGCGGTAATAACGCACATTATCAATGATCTGATGATAACGATAGAGTCGAAATATATTACCGCAAAAATATTTGTAAATTGCGTTGTTTTGTTTGCAAAGTAGTAATAGTAATATTTTCAGGACAAAGTAATCTAGTGAAACATTGTAAGTCTCAAATGTTCAAAAATATCTTCTCGACCAGCGAATAGTAATAGATAATAATTTACAAATAAAACATTTATTTTGAAACAAAATTTGTATTTAATTTTGAATAAACAATCGCCATTATTAAAGTACATTTACTCTCTTATAATGATAAATAACTAAAACTTGACCAAGTGACCTCTGTAAAATCTAAACTGACAATCGAAACAGACTTATGTTAATTGAAAATTATGAAAACTGACGCCAGTAAACACCGCATTGAGAGCCAAAAAAGATATTAACATAAAGATTTATGAAAATATCTGACTGTAGAGGACCATCCTTACAACTGTGAGAATCTTACTTAACAACAGTGATTCAGAGAGCCTCTGGTCGTAACGTGAAGGATAAGACGCTACCAACCATTAATTAATATTAAAAATGAACCGAATAAAGCCGCTCATCACATTAAATCTTCGATATTATTTTTTAATTAAATTTTTATTATCTTATCCTTTTTCATATAAGTATATAAATATTGATAGCCAAAATTTTTTTTAACGCAAAAAAACGCTCGTTTTAATTTATTGTTGTTATTTCGACAGACCAACCGTTATCATCGGACTAAAATGACAATGATTTATTCGCATTTGTATATTCATATATATCAAAGCCATGTTTATGTAATAATTGTGTAATTTCTAAATTATAAAATATTTGCCCTAAATTTGGAGAAGATGATATTTGCACATTTATGTCAACTTTACTATAATGTATAATATCATATAAGTAATTGTAAAATTTTGTGCTCACAATTTAATAATTACTGGGAGCAAGTGATGTGTGAAGCATTGATGATCAAATACTTTTATCCTAGAACCAAAGCGATCTTTGGATGCTGATGGTGCCTTCATACTGCGCCACCCGAATGATTGACCTCAACGGATTTCCTCACAATGGCGTTCAGCCCGAAACAAGCTTCATTGCGTCATTGCTCAACCTGATTGATTCATCAGACATTATCGTTAAGCTATCTCACTATAAACAACGGGTAAAACTTGCTTCAGAATTGTTATAAAACTAGAGTACTGCCGATCAACCCAACGGTATTCATACCCAGATATGTAGTTAGTATTGTAAGTGGATTTCTAGCCTACTGGTACTAAGAATTTACTAGCGGCATTGAAGAACAGTACTTCGACTAGCTCTCAAACACTTTCGTCTAGATTCAGAATCAAACACTCCTTCTAGTTTCCTAAGGTGATTACGTGGAGGTATATTTGACCAGATCGCACATGTTACAAATGTAACAAGTCCCCCTCTCCAACAAACGAGTTTAGAAATCCGTGTAAACAAGATTAGCATTCACTATATTGTCGGTTTTCAATTTCATTGTAAGGGAGTCTCTCACTTTAGATGTTACAGATACTCCACTTCATCTATCTAAATGATGTATTTAACTCGTTATATGAGATGAATTTATGAAGTCAAATAAAATTTAATATATTTGGAAATTTATTTTCATCTAAAATTAGATGAATTATTACAGAAAAAAATGGATTTATAAAACATATCCAGCAAAACATCATTATATAAGGATGGTACAGATCTCGGTCAAATAAATAACCATGACATAAATCAAACCTCATCTGTCATTATCATTGGATGTAAATTCTGCATATCCTTAATAGAGGGACTTTGAATGCTACCTAAGAAGCATTGAAGGTTTCTGTAAGTTTTATACAGGAGATTTCACTTCCGTGAATACACAAATTTAAAAAAATAATTTTTAAAAAATAATAAATTCGGTCATTCTCACTTGTTGAAAAGTGAATCCTGCATAAAGTAAGTATCCAGCAGTACTATGAACTATTCCTTTGGGAGCTCCTGAACTTCCTGATGTATACAATATATAAAGTATGTCTTCAGAATCCATAATTTCTGGTTTGCATTCTACAGACATAGTCGGTAAATTCTAGGTCAATTATAAGTCGCTATATATATTAAAAATATTAATACCTTTTCCATACAAATATCAATGTTCGACATCGGTATTGAGGAGCTACCAGTCCGCCTTTGGACCAGTACAGATCTAATGCTATTTTCCGGACATAACTTGATGGCTTCATCAATATTACTCTTTAGTTCAATTGTTTTACCACCTCTAACAGCTTGATCAGTTGTAATTATAACTTTGGCTTTGGCTGTTCAAATATTTATACATATATAATATATAATCTATTTAACAAATAATCTAATCATAATAGAATAGATTTTGAAGAAGGCTTATTTAAGAAAATTATTATATCGTAAAATTTTAAATTTATAGGTGAAAAATAAAATGATCCATTTACATTTTAGTTGAATCTTGATAGAAATGTCAAGAAATAACAAAATTACAAGTAGGATACATAATTTACATATGGTCTTCAAAAAACGTAGTTGCCTTCCCTCTATCAACATAAACCTCATTAATATAACTTCTAATAAACGAGAAAAGGTAGTGGACAGTACTATTCAACAACAAGACAATCTCGACTCTTAAAATTTTTTTTGATGATTCAAAAGTAACGGATAACTCTAAATAATCTATTCAAATAAGTTTTGTAGAATCTTTTCTTCAAAAGTATTTTTAGGTCAACCTTTATCCAAATATCAATTATTATGACCAAGCCATTTGGTCATGATTATTTTATGACGAATTCACAAATTAAGCAAATATTGTTTGTAGAATTCGGACTAATAACACTACCCGACAAATTTGAACTTTTTTTAGACAAAGAAGTCTTTACCTCTACTATAGGCAGATTTTGATGCTGAACACGAATATGATAGTTGTTTTTCTCATATACGTCCATAATTTTTGTTATCTTATTTTTTTATTTACTTTGAAAACTTGCATAAATCCGAGGTCGAAAACCAGTAACGCAGTACTTATGACGAAGTAATTTATATTTTAAGGACTGCAAATCATCCAGCAATAGTCTACCATCATTCTCGGATCTGCTCTTCCTTGATACCGCTGTTCCAGTGTTGAAAGGATCTTGTGAAATAGTTCACCATATTCATCTGTGACCTGTTCCATCTCGGATGGGAAATAGTCAATGTGACTTTTTAGAAAGTGAATTTTTGGAGACATATTCACCTTCATCAGTTCAAATGCATCCAGTATTTCTGAAACTATATCTCGGTAATCAGGAGATCGATGTTTGCCTAAGCAAAAAATAAAAATAAATAGTAAATACCATTTAATGTTATCGTACGCATTTTGTTCAAGTGATTGAAGTATGAAAACATACCAAGAAAGTTTTCCACACACTTTTTATGGCATTTCAGGCACGCAATTCAACTGGGGATAATGCATCTTGAAACTGCTGACTTTTCATTAATTTTCTCGTATCTGGCCCAACAAAGACACCTTCTTTTATTTTGGCTGCTGACAGTCGCGGAAAAATATTCTTCAGTGTTTTCATTGGCTCGCCTTCCGAATCCAAAGCCTTGACGAAATTGTTGAAAATCCCAAGCTTGATATGCAAAGGTGGTAAAATTACTTTTCCCGGTTGTACAAGAGCCTCGTGGAGGACATTTTGTACTCCTGTTGTTCGATTTACACCTTCTGACCAATGGTTTCTACTGTAATGCTGCTGACGCGCTCTGCTATCCCATAGACAAATAAAACAATTGTACTTGATGTAACCATCCTGCATCCCAGTGAGCATTCCGATGATTTTTAAATTAGAACAAACTCTCCATTTGAAGTTGTCGTAGTGAATTAGCTCAAATATCAATTTCAATGAGGAGTAGGATCCTTTCACTTTCCTGGAATAGGCCACTGGCAGAGCAGGAAACTTGTTGTCCTTATGGAGGAGCACAGCCTTCATACTATTGACACATACTATTAAAAATAACTTACGCGAGAATTATAAAATAAATTGCAGTAATGACACATTTTGACACAATACAATACACAATGATTACTCGTTAAAACAATAGAACAAATTAAATGTAAATATAGTTTTCAATATTTGATTGTTATTAAAGTAATAATTAATTGCCCGTAAATTGTATTCTTAATATATATTTGATGCAATATTTAATAATTTCTATTATTTTACTATTTTAGCAATTAATTTCTTTTAAGTTATAATTTAAAATATATAAAAATATTACATGAATAATAAGAATACAATTTAAGGGCACTTAATTATTACTTTAATAATACTATACTATATTTACTATTAATTTATTCTATTGTTTTAACGTGTAAGCATCGAACGTTGCTTTAAAATATAAAATTTATATAATTATCAATTTTTCTCAATTTACAAAAAATCTGAACACATAAGAGGAAAATGACTATCATATTCGTGTTCAGCATCAAATTCTGCATGTAGTAGAGGTAAAGACTTTTTTGTCTAAATTTGAGTGTCGGGTAGTGTAATTATGCTCTTTAAAATATTCATCTAGAAATCATTCACTAATTTGCAATTTTTGCATTCATAACGTCCATAAGTAAACATTACTGGCCCAAAATGGTAATACAAAGTAGTTATATATACACGTAGATATACAGTGAAAAGATAAAACATTTGGTCGGATCTTGGAATAATTTCAGAATTGTATATGATAAAATTCCTCTTCACATAAATTACAACTTTTATTGTTTGTATAAAAATGAATAGAGATTTTGAAAAAAACTGAGACTTCTTTAACTAAATTCAAGATATAAAATTATTTATTACAGTCACTGTAGTGACCAAAAAATTAAATTATATTAATATTTATAAATATATTTATATACTAAAATTCTGTATTATTTATAAAAAAACAGCTCACAATACTCGACAAAAAAACAGAAAAGGAAAGTGACAAAAAAATAATTAGGATGATAAACAATTTATTTTATTGAATTATTTTTTTGGTACAAATAATATACAAATTCGAAATATAGTTCTTTGTTTTGATTTTTATTGTGTTGTAGGTGAATCATGTTGAAGACAAGCAAGCCCGTCAACAGTTTCACTGATGCTTCTTCGTACAGATCGATCGAGCCGCACAACATGGAGAATTTGCGCAAGACGAGCGCCATTCAGCGAGTCGTATCAGCGGGTCGTGGAGCACCATCAACCCAGATCGACAGAGGTAGTGGCCACCTTAATAAAGACCGAACCCACGGTGGCGTGCCGCCGTTAAAGGTCACATTTTTAAGTACCCGTACCTGCTTTCTGTCATTAATTACAGACACGGGTAGACTTCAGTCACTTTCAGTTATTAAGAAATTATAAGTACTAGATTATTAATTCCATATCTAAAAATAATTGACAAATTTAAATGCAGAAAATAGCTAAAATAATACTTTAAAACATGTCCTTTAATTTAATAATGGTAGAATATATAGTCCGTCCCTAAAGGTTTGTCCAATACACAAATTACAAATTTTACAAAGAACGACAAATACTGTTAGAATAAGATAAATAACATACAATGTAACTTTATTTTCTTTTTGTTGAATAAATATCCAAAACCGATGGATTGAAGTTATTTTTTATGAAATGGTAAAAATGTATTTTTTTGTGATTTTTTAGTATCCCATAAGGTTTGTCCAAATGCTCCTAAATACCGATAAAAGTTGTTACTCAACATATGCTGTTTATTATTAACGATCACGATTACATAAGACATTAAGTAGGACCTAATATTATATATTGCGTAATACACCAAACAGTAGACATGTAAATTTCGTCATACTAATTCTCCCCCTTTCTCTATAACATTGATTAATCTTTCAGGTATCGAAAAAGCCAAATTTTGTAAAGTATTTGAATCAATTCCACTCTAAATCTTTAAAATACTATTTTTAAGATCAGATTTTGATGTATATTGCTTGTTTGCTGCGTATAAACGACTAACAATGAGTGCCCATACATTTTCCATTGGATTTAAATCTGGAGACTTTGCTGCCCAATCCATAATGTCGATGTTATTTCTATTCAAAAATTCTTTGGTTTTAATTGCGCGATGAGTTGGCGCATTATCATGTGGATATAAGAAGTCTTCATTGGCACGTGTAATTAAAGGTACAATATGTTCCCCGAGGAGTTCTATGTATCGCGCTGAATTTAGAGTTCCTTCAATAACATCTATCATTTTCTCCCCAGTGCCTGTAAAAGCAGCCCAAATCATCAAACCACCACCAGCACTATGTCGTCGCATTCTTGTATATTCCCCAGACTACTTTCGATGTGTATTCATCCACCTTTTAGAAAGACCATCTGGTCCATCTAAAGAAAATTTCTTTTCATCCGACCATATAATATTAAGCCAATTTGGAGGGTTCAAAAAAAGATTTTTACACATAGCCACCCAGTTCTTTTTGTGTAATTTTGTTAAGTATATTTTTGGAGTAATCTTCTTATCTTATAAAAGCCCAAGTCACTGCTTCACTAACGCTCATATTATCTACTTACAATTGTAAGTAGATAATTATTAAATTAAATTTAATTAAGATGTTTGTAATTTGATTATTTTTACAAACCGATTAGTTTTCTCTATCGTCATATATTAATTATTATTGTCAGTAAATGATTCATTATTATTTTGTTGATATGATACATTTGAATGGTATTTTCGTTATGTAAAATGATTAACGGAATGCTGAAAGAGTAAATATATGATGAAATTAAGTTAATTATTAAATAATAATTAATTAGTTAATTATATCCAAATTTTG
>MQRK01117695.1:0-10255 GCA_001938485.1 Girardia tigrina
AATACCAAATTGCAATAAAATCAAAATATGGGCCCAGCAATTGATGAACAGAATTTCCCTGTGCCACTCTGCTACCTCCGTCCGATTCTCGGGGCGACCTGAGGGTCGGGCGGACCAGTGCTTAATCCTCAATTCAATGAATGCTTGGAATCTTATCGGTTCTTACTCAGACAGTGCTACTGTGAGTCACTTGTAAACTGTTGCTGAATCTGTGAATAGTCTTAAAGTGAATTTCTATGAAAGCCCAATTCACAGCTTTAGACTTGGCAAAGTTTAAATTGGCGCTGTTCTTCTTCGGGCTAAGCCCACAAACAATACCTATGGCAACACCTATTTAGATAAATACACCAAGTGCAATAGAACGGGCGTTACACTTTACTCGTCTCTTCTTAACTTTTATTATTTCCCATGCGCCCCATGTAAAATTTACTTAACTCGCTCATCCAATTGCTGCGCTACTGCAGCCGCATGCAGTTCCCGTGGGGTATTCTAAGTTCCTTCACTGGGGATTTGCTTGAAGCTAGATTTTATGCATGTCAGAAAAAATTGAAAGAAAATATTATCGGAGAAAGAACAAAACTGAAATTGAAATTTCCAATAAATATTAATGTGACATAACTTCGATTTCTGCTTAAATGATAACCTAATGGAATAAAGTTTGCTGTAGGACAAATAATATGGAAAATTTAAATCTCAGAAGGATCACGACAATAAATATCCAGATGTTCTTAGAAAAAATAAATGAGGACAGAGAGAATGAAGAACATCATCCATCATGCCTCTTAAGGTTTAAAACTATTACACTGTTAGTTCAATTCGATTTTCTTATCTTTCATGATTTTTCATCACAAGTTACATTTATGTTTTGGAAAATTCAAAAGATTATATCAAATAAGTAAAATTAAAATCAGACGTATTTTTTAACAATTTATTTTAGTAATTAATTTCGGTAGATTGTTAACAATCTTTAGACCAATTTAACATTGATCTCATGTATTATATTTCATAGTTCTTATATCAAATAGTTATTGTGTAACAATAATATCGTGAGGCTCTATTCGAAGATGTATATTAGCAAGGTTGACTGTGAGACTTGAATTTAGGATCCATTAATCTTTTTAATTATATAATATTATACAATACTTTTATTTATGCAATAGATATCCACATTATTTGATAATTGTAGTGACCTACTCTTGTATATAGGATTTTAATCCTATAATAAAATGCAATTGATTTTTTAATTGATGAATTAAACAGTTAAATTGTAATTATTAAATTCATTCTAAATATATTTTGGAGTTTTATTCTTTGAATTTTCTTTATAAAGTGAAGACATTTTCGGTTTTCACAATAATTAATTATACATATTAGTTGTATTAAAATAATTATACAAAGGTATTATAACAATTACATTAGGTCAAGTAATAATTAATGTCGTTTATTTGATCTTCGTTTAAATGCATCAAAAAACGTACAAACTTACAGTAAATACAAAAAGTGTGGCACATCGAAAAATTGTAAAGCTTAATTAACAAGGCTTGTTGCAAATATTTTGTGTTTTAACTGTTTTTTTTCAAAGTAGGTGGTAAAGGATGGTAGATGCTTTACGAGTTCCAGTTGGGAAGAAAAAGAAATGAGACTGCTAAAAATATTTGCAGTGTTTTGGGTCAAAATACAGTTTGTGTCAGAAAATGCTAGTGTTGGTTTCAGATATTTCGCGATGGAAATTTTTCGTTGAATGACAAGAATGGTTGAGGCGGTGTGTTTGAATTTGATCAGGAAGCACTTGAGGCTCTTGTGGTTAAAAATCCTGACATACGCAACAAGAGCTTGTCATAGCTTTAATTTGTTCGCAAAAAACTATTTGCAATCAATTGCTGTCACTGGATAAAGTCCACAAGTTTGGAAAATGGATTCCGTATGAGTTAACCGAAAACAACCGCAAACAAAGAGTTTCAATCTGCAGCTCGCTCCTCTCTCAATTTTAGAGCAAATTGTTACCGGAGATGAAAAATGGGTGCTTTATGTAAATCGGAAGAGACAAGCACAATTGTTGGACAAAAAACGAAACGGCAAAATCCACGTCAAAGCCTGACTTGAATGCAAAAAAGGTGATGTTGTGTGTTTGGAGGTATTTTAAAGGTATTCTTCATTTTGAACTCTTACCAAACAACCAAACTATTACAAAGGGAGTGTATAGTGCACAATTGGAAAGGTTATACAAAGCCTTGAGAAAAAAAGAACCCGCACTGATTAATCGGAAGGGCTTAATTTGTCACTGAGATAACGCACGACCACATACCGTAAGATTCACGGCGAATAAAATACGTCAGTTGGGATGTGAAGTTCTTCACAACCTGTATATTTTCCAGATATTACACCATCCGATTATTATTTGTTTCGTTCATTACAACATTTTCTTAATGCAAAAAATGCAAAAAATGTAGAGAGCACCAAAAACGCCTTGACAATTTTTTTTGAATCTAAATTACAAGAATTTTATAACGGAGGTATCAAGATGTTAGCTGAACTTTAGGTACAAGTAGTTGAAAACAACGGCGACTATTTTGTTGATTAAATTCTTTTGTTTGTTTAAATAAATTTCAAATATTTTTTAAACGACATTAATTATTACTAGACCTAATATATCAATTTTAGTTGGTTTAATCAATACATAAAAATTTGTTGAAAGTATTTATAAACTAGCAATTTTATTAAATAAAAATGATTGGTCAAAATCATATATTTAAAAAGCTGAGTCATCAGACATTAGATAAGATATTATTTTTATAAACTACAGCTAAATTCAATTATGACAATGAGATCACAACATGATTGTAATACTTTCACAAAAAATAATTGTGGTGCTTCTGTGGAGAGAATTTTATAAAATCGCCATTCCATCAATTTTATTCACAAAAAACAATTAATTAAATGGTTGTGTTTTAATAAACAGCTGTTTATGGCAATGATTTAAATCTATGTTCTGCGGATTGCTAAGATTTAATAGAATAAAACTTCATATGAATTTTTATCGATTTTTTTATTTTTCTTTCGTTTTTTCTATTTGTCTCTAGTAACTCTCAATGGATTTCGACGTTCAAAATACTGTCGTTAAATCAATCGATAAATTCGACAATGTTTTCCATCGGTCTTTCTCAAACTTGGACGCGAGCTCAGTTCCGTTTAATTTCGATGAGAACGCGCAGTTCCACCCAAATCCGGATCGTACGGGTCTCCCCACAATTAAGTAGCTGGGAGAACGGCTACCCCCTGCAGACGTTTGGATTAAAATAATTATAACCAGTCTGAATAAAGTTCAAATAAATAAGTGTTGCAACCAAATTAATAATGTCTACATTTCCTATTTATTTTATCTTATTTTTCGAGTATAAAAAGATTTCTTGTGTAAAAAGTAACATTAAATGCTTATTTATATCCTTTTAGCGTATTTCAAAATAAAAACGAATTTAATTAATTTTTTATTTCATCTTCAAATTTATTGAATTTATTATTTAATACTATTTTATTAGTCATTAAAATCGGGAATTTTTAATTAAATTTTTCTTTTCTTATTTTCTTTTAATGATTTTTCTAATATTAATTGACATAATTTAATTAGAGAAAAATTTTATATTTTCTTAAAGTTTTATTTTTTTTTGCTTTTCAAAATATTCGGCTCTTTTGAACGAAATGTTTTTAATAGTACCGATAAATAACAAAATTTTATTCCCGATTTTTTTTACTGTAAATATAACGCGAATTTAAAATGTTTTGATAAATGATTGATTAAGAAATAAATAAAATTGCTCACGTTTTTTTTGAGACAGAATTGGACGGTTTTTTAAGGAATATTTCTTAGTTTTAACAAATAAATAATTCATTTCTCATTTGAATTGTTATTTTAATGAATGAAGAAAAATAATTATACTAATATGATTAATATAATATGAAAAGATCAATGAAAAAAAAACAATTAAATTTAATTAAATATTTTTTATTCATTTTAAAATTCTTTATAGTTTTGTAGACACTTTTGAGATTTAAGAAACAAATGATAAAATAAACTTACAAGAATACTACTAATATTCATCGAAAATAAAGTATCATGCTTTAAAATTCGTAAAAAATTAAATACATCCAAGGTTAGGAAGAGTTTTAACGATGACAAAAACTTTTAGAATGTGCAAAAAAGTTATAGGCGTTTTCAGTCAATCTCTTCAATTGTGAGTAACGATTTCACAAAAGATGTTCATTCCAATAGTACAATCCACTATTTTCTATCACTTGAAGCAACTTAGACTCAGTTGCATAACGCTACGACAATACACTTAGGTGATCTCGAGGTAAAGAAATCGGCTATGACAGTTTCCCCATTTTTCTCACATTAGAACTTGCAAATATGAAGGAAAATCTAAAGTGGGGAAATCAAGCTATATGATGGGTATAGTAAGACTTCAATGACTAATTTAATTTTTTTTATTTTCTGTATTTTCTGTTTAACCTTTCGTGAAGTATGGGCTGAAACGTTGGGGAAGTACTTTTCCGCGCTTCACCAAAAGTGTACTTTAAGTTTAGTTCACCATTAATGTGTTCTAGCTGCTTAGTGTAGTTAAAGGAGCTCATGGTCCAACCATACAGAACGAGCTACCAATACGATCTTTTCTCCTTTTCTTTTACAAATTGTTTACCTACAAAATTTTAAATAATGTAAACGACTTCTTTCAAATAATTTTTTTTATATTTATAGATTTTTTAATAATATATTTCCTTAAATCAAATAGGTTTGTCTACAAATATTATAACACAAAATTTTTGACATTTTCTTTTTTAAAACTAACGAAAACCTACAAAATAAATATCCTCTCTCTTAAATACTACAATTAGTGTTGTTAATGTTCTTTTAAACAGCCTTCATAAATAATATTTATTGTTATATGATACTATCATTAATTGTAAATCTTGCTAGAAAGGCCTCTCTTGTCAATGTTTGTATTTTCATAAAAATAAAACGACGTTTTCTTACAAATAAAATTGATAAATATATTATTTTATATAATTAAAATCTAAAGACAACATATCGGATAAATCACAAAATGAAACAAAAGACAAATGATAAAAATGTAATGAATTTCATAACAACAAACCATTGACAAAAGGATGAATAAATTAAATTTAATATACATAAAATGTATCAAAAGGTGAAAGAGAGAAAAAACAGCATTAAGAAGGTTATTACAATAGGTTCTCCTGCATTTCTTTGTCCAAAGAAAAAAGAGGACAATGATTTAAAAACAAAACTTTATTTTGTTTGCGGTGTTACCGATAATTTTTTAAATTTCAAACTGTGAGATATTACAAAATTAAATTAAAATTAATTAAATTAAATATTACACAATCGACAAATTTAGCATATTTCTAAATTTGTATTGTATAACTATTACGGGGTCGAGAACAGAATTAACCTTTGACTCTCCTTTTATTTGGTATATGACCGATATATGTGTGTTTATAGTTCAGTTTATTAAATATATTTAGTGCAGATCCTTTGACTTCTAACACAGATAAAAAACTGCTATATAAATAAACAAATATACTTAATCACTCATATTTCATCATTCATAACTCCAAGCCCATTTTTACATTTTTATTAATCAATATTTGGTATTTTAATTAAAAATTTATCTACAATTATTTAGAAAGCAACATTCCTAAATTTACCTTTTTAATAATCATGAACTAACTTTTTTTTAGTTTTATTTACATTTAAATTTAATTATTTTTTGTAAATTAAAGTTAATCTTTAATTCGCTACAATTATAAAAAAAAAGTCTTAAACTTATTCTCAAAGTTGTTACAATATAAACAGAGATTAAGTACCTTACTTATTTTTTTTTAGATTGGGAAGGATTTAGAAGAACAAGGAACAGTATTTACAGCGGATTTTAGCTTTCAGATTAAAAAATGGATCGATTTCAAGATAATTAGTGTTAGGAATTAAAAATGTTAGGAAAATTTTTGAAAGAAAGTTATATTAAATATGTACAAATTAAAATTTTTTATATAATTAAATATGTAACATTCGAAAAAATAAAATTACTAAAATTAGGATCAATTAAATTGCTAATAAAAATTTTTGAGAGTTTTAATATAATATAAAAAGTAAAAAAAAAGTGTATAATTTTTATGTGAAACGATTTAAAAAAAAGTAATAAAATTAAATTAAACGATTAAATATTTTAAAGTGTTATCGTAATTATAGAAGTAATAAAAAAAGCAAATATGAATATTTATATGTATTTTTATCTATATCGGTTTAAGATTTATAAAAAAAATTGTTTCTCAAAAAAATAAATTTGTTTAAATATTAGATTTAAACATTTTTTGTGGTATAATAAAAGTTTTAATGTCTGATACTAATAATTCTGACGATTTTCCAAGAACCTCTAATAATTAGTTTCTTCCATTTCTATTCAAAAGCAAAGTATTGTTTTCAAAAATCTATTAATAATCGAAAAAATTATTTTGATAAGGTAATTATATTTTGATAAAATAAATTGTAAAATTTTTGTAATAATTATTTTTCTTAATAATGATTTTAATTCTTAATCTCAAGCCAGCCACAATTTGAAAGCAATCATCGACTTTTTCGAGTAAACCGATATTAGGGTATATGGCCTCAAAAAGACTTAGGATACTTTTAAGGACAAGAACAGCTGCATCTCCAAGTGCGAGAAGTTTAATTCAATAAGGATAAAAATTTAGTAGCCAAGGCAACTTTGGGAAATTGATGGGACCCGTAGATAATACCTTTAAGGTCATAGAGTAGACTTTGATATTTAGACTGATCGAAAAACCAACCGTATGTGTTCCAGCAGGGCTCAGCACAAGATTATAAGGCCATGAAAACTATTTCCTGGTTTTAACAGTGTCCCGCTTCAGTGGTCTCTCAACTTATGAAATTCCTCGTCCCAAAATAAACTTCCTTGACAATCAAATCATAAGTAAATAGTCTTGAAAGATCAAACATAATGTATCTAACATTAAGGAATTCCTTTAGACGGTACTTGTCGATGCGATGGGTAACTTTGAATGAAAATTGTCACCAATGCCAGAAACTTCTTTTGGATCATTTCCTTGAAAATCGTTTCTTCAGATGTAAGATGTTTAAAATAAGTATCTTGCTTATATATGTACTTATCTCCATCTCAGATTTAATATAAATACACTGCTATTTATGTTTTTTGTGCTTTTTATTATTTGAAATTAACAGTTCAGGATTTAGCGGACACGTTGTTTATATTTATTTTGTATATAGCTTTTTTTCTTTTTTTCGCTATTAAGTAAATTAAAAAGTAAAGTACTTTTAATTTTTTAATTAAAATTAAAAATTTTTTATAAGAATAAAAAAAATTAATAAAAAATTAAAAATTTTTAAAAAGTAAAGTTAATTAAAAGTAAATTAATTCTTAAAGATTTTTTTAGGTTTCTGTTTAAATTCCGTTTCTCATGTGCATACATAACCTCAAGATAATTGATCTAAAACTGATATGGATAACTTAGTCTAGTGGGTCTCTTGGGAATTGTATAAGATACCAGGAATGGTAAAAGATTTCACTTATTAACTTCGTGCTTCATATGGAAGTAAAATTTATTTGAAGAGTATTGGGTTCTCGATCAAAAGACATTATCATGAACACAAAAATTTATTTCTATAACAATTTGAATTTTTTAAGCAAATATTTTTGAGGAACTTTTGCACTTTCTTTTTACACAACCATTATAAATAAAAATAGATATAAATAAAAATATGGTTAGTATATTTTTTACAAATTAAAATTCTATATTCTTTTTAATAAAAATTATAGTGAATTAAAATTTTGTCACAAAGATTTTGTTGCGTCTTTTATTATTTTTTTCAATTTTATGGTACATTTAAATTTACCTGTTTTTCAATTACATTTTCCAAAATAAAATTAAAATTGCATTTTCCATTTAAGTCGATTTAATGGTTTTACGATTATTATTTTTTTAATTCCGATTACCATTTCCAAAATAAAATTATAATTACATTTTTAATCTACTTTGATTTAAAAGTTACAAAAATAGTTTAGTTTGCTTTTATTTCGCAAATAAATATCAAACTTTAAATTAATTTTTATTTTATAATAAATCTTTACATAAATCTTTTCATAACCTTACCGTAAAATTTATTTTATTTCTTACTTAAATTAATTTTTTTACATTAAATTTCTGAAAATCTTATTTTAACATATTTATATATTTAACATATTTTACGGAATGTAATAGTTTATTTAATAATTTGATAAGATTCAAAAATTTTATATTTTATGAACGCTCCCAACAAACAGAAAATTTCTATTAAAGTATAACTAGAGTCTAGTTACCAGACGATCATAAAAACTTTAAAAAATATATTTAAGTACTTTAAGAAATTTTATCTTTGTAAAAAAACTGTCATTTTATATTTACTTTCAGTTATTTATAGAATAATTAAGATTCATTTTAATTTTCATATTTTACAGTTTATACATTCTACGTGGAAGAAGAACTAAATAAATTAGTGACGCTTCGACGATTTAAAATTAAAAGGAAGTAATACTTATAACTTGTTCTGCTTGAAAATACGCAATTAGCACTTCAAAGCGTTTTTTTATATTCTCATTAATTAAAGATTTTCTATTTTTTAAAGTTAGAAAATACAAATTCTTTTTCATACATTTTTATTTTACTGTTATAATTATATTTAATAATTTGAAAAATAATAATGTTTTATAAATTTCTGGTAATTATTTTTATTTATTATCAAAAAATTAACTTTTAAATAAACCTTTGTAGATATTATGAATAATTTTACAAATCCTTAGTTCTTCCTCAACGGATCCTATTTAAAAGTCGAAGTAATATCCATATTTTTAATATTACTAACGGAAGTACCCGTCGAGCATTTAAAAAATATGATAGTACGTTTTTCATTTATTTGTGCTGATGTCAAAGTAGATCAAACGTACCAATGATAGTAGATCAGTGTTTCTTAAACTTTTTTGTAAGGCGGACCCCCGAAACACCAGATTTTATTTTAACGTACCCCTCAATAAGAAAGCGTTGAAATCATAGAAATCAGTTTATTATTTAATGATTGCCTTGAATATGTACAGTGGTCAGTGTAAAACACAAAGAGACGAAAGATAACTGTCGCTACATGTGAAAAATACTTTCATTTTATTCGATCTCAGCAAACTGTACTCTAATTGGTTAATAACTTTCAATCGTTACTTCACATTTTCCCACTACACTCATTACATTTTAACATACTCCCGTACACATGTGCACTCGCATATTCACTTACTATTATCATTCAACTTTATTATTCTACTAATATTGTGGACTCTCAAAAAATAGACGGACCCCTAAAAGCCTGAGGACCCTTTCCAGCGTTTTGTGGACCCCCTAGGGGTCCGCGGACCCCAACGATACTTTTCCATTGTCAATCAGAAAAACCGACAGACAATGGAAAAGTATCGGATAAAGAAAAAAATTGGGAAAACATGACTGATGATGTGAAAGACCACTCTGGATCAAGTGATCTTTCGGTCAAAATATCCCCCCCAGGTTCAATTCCAAGTCAACGAAGACCACTATTCCTGGTCCCACCAAAGCTTCTTGATTCGTACACAAGCAAGGATACCTTTGAAACTGTATTCAAGTAAACATTGTACATATATATCCTTCTTACCGTTATACATTTTTCAAAATGTTTTGTCAAAAATAAAATATACCAAAATAAATTGCTTCCTTTTGCTAAGAATAATCAATCAATTCGGAAATTGTTTCGTTTATTTATTTTGACAATCTCATGACAAAATGAATATAAACTGTTGGCAATTTTCAATTAGCAATTGCTCAAAAGATATTTCTGTTTCAAATGGTAAATGTTTTCTGAATGAAAATTTTTTTAGTAAAATTAATCCATTTATTTATTCATAAAATCTTTTAATAAATTTTAATAGTATTCCTTTTGTAATGTAATATTTTTCTTCGAATTCTCAATCTTGTATGGCAGTCTTTAAAGTTCAAAGCGTTAGTTGGTTTATGATGTTATATAAATTATACTTTGGATTTCGAAAACATTCTCTTGTTTAATTTTTTCATTTTTATAATGAAATATCCATCTACACACTCCATTTTCCCTTTGTCGTAAAAAGAATATTAATATATATATATATATATA
>MQRK01117819.1:0-14639 GCA_001938485.1 Girardia tigrina
CTTGAATTTGTGTCAATTCATGAGGCACTTCTCGACATCGTCTATTGACCTTGCCAAGAGCGTGAAGGTGTCGTACAATGGATGTTTGAGGAATATCGAGTTCGGCCGACAATCTGCAATTGACGGATTTGTCTCGACGGCTTCACGAATCTACGGTGATAGGTCGGCCTGAACGTGCATTGTCTCCGTGGTCAATGTCGCCTTCTTTGAACATTTTTAACCAATTTTGTGCAGTACGATTTGAGACCACATTATCGCCTTCAACTTCGCATATCTTCTTTGTTGCTGCAGTTGCGTTTAAGCTCTGTTTCCAGTAATGGCGTAAAAGAACACGAATTTCAAAATTATCCATGATTTTTCTAAAAGATCATAAAAATTATATTAACGGCTAATTAGAAGTTTTAATATATATTGTGATAGAGCAGTTCAAGAGCTTTAAAAACATATAACACATGTATATAAAATATCTTTATTTGGTAATAAGAAACAATTGAACAAAAAGACGTAGAAAATACGAAGACTTTTGGTTCACCCTAATACATTCTTTTTCATAAATGTTACATCACACAGAATCTTAAACGAAAAAAGCACATCATGGAAGAAGCTAGAAAATTGTGTCATATGGTCTGATACCAATCCCCACAAGACAGTCAGGTTGACCATCATCGTATTCTCAACACTGACTGTGAGAGCTGATATCTATTCGGTTTGGGAAAAAGAAATCGATTATTTTGGCGTGAAATTCAACACTTTATTTAACATGTTTCGGATTGTTTTGGCCATACGGAAGCAACTCATAATAAATGATTCCTTTCCAGTCCCACCAAATACACAGTAGAACCTTCCTGGCCGTTAGTCCTGGTTTGGTGACCGTTTGAGGCGCTTCACCGTGCTTTGACCACGATCGCTTTCGTACAATATTGTCGTATGTGACCCATTTCTCATCATCAGTAACCATCCGTTTAAGAAATGGGTCGATTTCATTTCGTTTGGCCAAGGCTTCGCAGATGGAAATTCGATCCATCATGTTTTTGGTGTTAAATGGTGTGGAACCCAAACATCAAGTTTCTTTTTGAATCCTGCTTTGCCCAAATGGTTTAAAACCGTTTTGTGGTCGATCTTCAGCTCCTGTGCGATGCTACGACTACTACCATGCCGGTCAACTTCGATCATTGCCGAGATTTTATCGACATTTTCAACGATAGGCCTGCCTGTGCGAGGTGCATCTTTAACATCAAAAATGTCTCCACGGAATCGACGAAACTAAAATTGCGTGCAATTAGCTGTTACAGTATTGGCACCATAAACACCATTCACAATAACAGCCGCCTGGCTTGCATTTTCGCCTTTATCGAATAAAAACTGTAAAAGGTACCGAATTTTTTCTTTGTTGACTTCCATTTTTAGCACCCCGTAACTCAGAACTGAATAAAAAAATGCAAATTTTTTTTTGTGAAATTACTGTGAAATGTTACCTTGACGAAGAGCACAAATTTGAAATTGTTTGATCGATAAATAATGAAATAAAAAAATGGATTACTTTTTCCCAAACTTTATATTTAAAATATTTGGTTTTTTCACATGTCTTCCACGGTACTGTTAACAGCGATCGATACCTTCAGATACAAAAAGATCATGTTATTCCTAATCTTTGAAAAAAACGATACTACTAGTAACATTTTCCTTACACAGTGTAATTGAAGTAAATCGATGCTCATGAACATTTATTAGTTTTATGCAGCCTCACATTATCTGAGAATGAATTACATTTTCTTCTACCAGTCTGTTCTATTTTTTTATTAAGCTGTTAACCTGAGTCATTTTATAAATAAAGTAACTTTCGGATATATTAAAAAAATTTATTATAACTTGATTTTATAATAACCGATTTCTTGAAAATGGAACGCACAATACAGTACTTAGTTACGTGTAACTCTCTAAGATGATATTTAAACACGCAACTATATCGGTTAGCTGTACCCACTGCAATAATCGCCTCAATCAATCAAACCAAAACACTAAGTGGCATACCGTACATTATATTTGTAAAATTAGAGGACAACACTTAGATGGGACACAGCATTGAGTAAAGAAAAGTGTAAATCACTGGCGTGTTACAAATCTATCAAGTTGAATGCAGTGGTAGTGACAGAAAATTGCAAATTGTCTAAATTTCTCAAATCATCTGCAGATGAGGAATGCTTTAACAGATAGAGGCGAACTTTATGTGGCATTTGAAGAGTTTCAGGTTGGGATGGGATTTATTCATTAGTATCACTGAACTGTCATCATCAGAAAGATCACTCACAGTCTCACCCTTTGTTGGCAACAAATAATGGGTTGTCGAATTAACCACATAAGTTTCTTAGTTAGAACATACTTTGTTTTAACATAACTGAAACCATAACTGAGTGGCTAGCAACAAGCGACATGCACACGGTCAACTTTATTATAGCCGATTGCAATTATGCTTAATTCTGCTTCAGCGGACCAAAAAATATTTATCTTCTTTCGTTTTGAACTTAGCCGTTGAGGCGTGGGTGCACCCAATACTGCAACATCTCTATTTTAACCGCTTTTCTCAGACATTCCATGTTCAATCCACTCTGTTCTTTTAAATCGTCTGTCCATTGTCTCTATTGCTAGTGTTTGGTTTCTTATTTGATGTCCGTAGAATTTCAGCTTCCTTCTCTTGATGATTTCTTCTATTGATTACGGTTATTACCCAGCATTTCTGTCACTCTCCTCCAGACAAATTCGTATGTCTTCTTTTCTTTTTACGTGATCTTCAGCATTCTCCTGTAGCACTTCATTTCAAACGCTTTAAGTTTATCCATGCTCTTCTGATTTATTGTTCAAGTCTCGCATCCATAGAGGAGTGTTGCCCAGACAATAACCTTAGTCTGCTCTTGAGACTGTGCTAAGTTTAATCATTGCTCTTGTTGATATACCAATTCGGCTTCTGATTTCTTCTTCACTTCCCCCATTCTCTGTGATAGTAGAGCCTAAGTATTTCAAACTCTTAACTTGTTCGAGCTTCTTCCTTCAATGTCGATCTCCAGTTTAACTTCGTTGTTATGGTTTCTTGAAACCATTATTTTGCTTTTTTTTATCTGTTGATTTCCATTCCAAATTTCTTTGACACTTTGTGCAATCTACTCGTAAGTTCCTGTAACCGTTTAAAATACAAACCTTTTTGCACTCAGATGCTTCTTCCACGAAATATTTTTACTATATCCGATTATTTATTATATCCGGAAGATACTGTACGATGAACTTTGAAAAATAGTCTGTGGGCCACTGAACAGCACTTTCAATTTTATAATTTATCAAATCTTTTGTCTGTTTTTATTAAATGATTAACATAAATTGCAATTAAAAAATATTACAAATAAAGAAAAGAACAAAATTTCTGAAAGCTAAACAGCATCCATTGTAAATAAGCAAACAAACTGTCCAATTCGACGTAAAATTTCACGGTCATTTCACATTTAAAATTTATTATGTCTTCGAAACTTAATAAATTTTTAGTGTCTAAAAATTGTTTAGCTTCGATGATTTCTTTGAATGGGCGTGACGAAACATTGGCAATATCTGAAAGTTATCTGATTATTGTTAAAAATTTAGGACGATTTCATCATTTTATGTCAGTTGCTCGTGTTTATCTTTGCATTCTTTCGGTATAACTTCTTTATTTCTTTTATAAATGTTTGTCTGACGAGGGTTGTTCTCAATGATACAGCTCAATAGTCGATAAAATGGCTTGAGCGTGACTCGATACATCACCCTGTTGACTGATGAGAACAGTACTTTCAGTGCGGTAGTAATATTTCTTCCGTTTGGAATGTGAATCAAAATTTTTTTAGAGATCTCATACTTTGCAGTGATTCTTTTTTGAAAAGGTTATATTTTGTAAATTCATTAAGTGGGAAAAAACAACCGTTACTCTTTAATCCGGTTATTCGATTGACACCCGTCACAATTAAATTTTTATAACAGATTGAGCGGACAATCCACCGACAGTTTTCAATTATTTATTCGATGTGAATGAGACAATTGTGACACTATAAATTCTCCGTAAATACATTTAATTTTGAAATTACAGACCATGGAAAAATAATCTTAACTATTAGAGCACAACATTAGGGTAACATTGGGCAAATTTTGTACACATTAGGGTTCATAAAGATTTTAAAGATAGTATTTGAGAGCACAAAAAGATCGTTAATCATTTTTTTAAGTAATGTCTTAGTAGTAGTTTGTGTGTGCATTTAAATAAACTACATGGGTGGCCATAAGTCGCTTTAACCAGTTTTAATAATAATAAACACAAAATTCTAAATGATTTATAAACAAAAACCAGATAAAATTTTTTGTTTTAATAATTATTTTTTTAAAAATTTTTAAAATTATTTCATTTTGTTCATTGTTGTTGGCAATATTGGCATGGCACGACAATTAACACTTCAGCAACGAATTTTTATAATAAAGCATGATAGAAATTCAAGAGCTGTAGCTGCAGTATTTGCAAAAGAGTATCCTAATGACGCTCCTGCATCACAACAATCAATGCATGTTTTGGCTAAAAAGTTTCACGAGACCGGCTCTGTAACCGACAAGAAAAGAAGTGGGCACCCTAACAATATGAATACCGATGAAAATAAAGAATATGTTAGAACTTTCTATCAGAATGCGCCATCAACATCTGCAGTTCGTGCAAGTTTGTAGTTGCATATACCACGCACAAGTTTACGTAGAATAATGAAGGACATTGAGTTTAAAGTTTGGCAACCTCGTTTGCTCCATCAAATGAATGATGACGATTATGACAGGCGCATAGAATTTTGCGAATGGTTACAGCAACAACTCCATGAGAACATTGACATCAGGGACAGAATAATTTGGACCGATGAAGCTTATTTTAAGTTGAATGGTCACGTTAATTTGCATAATGCCGTGTACTACTCCACTGAGAATCCTCATCTGGTATGGGAGACCAACAATCTTTCTCCAGGAATTTGTGTATGGGGAGGAATACGTTCAACTGCTGTGCTGGGTCCATACTTCTTTGATGGAACGGTCAACTCTCAACTATATCTCGACATGCTGCGTGATTTTGCCGTACCTCAGCTTGACACAGATAACGACGTTTGGATGCAAGACGGTGCTCCCCCTCATTATGGTAGAAATGTACGCGACTTTTTGGATAACACTTTTGAGATGTGGATCAGCAGGAGAGGAACCACTGAATGGCCTCCACGATCACCGGACCTGACACCTTATGGTTATTCAATGTGGGGTATCCCGAAGGAACGCGTTTACTCACAAAATGTTCTAACCATATCCGAGTTGAAGGAAAGAATTACTACAGAATTTGCAGCCTTGAACTTGAAAGACTTGTGCCGATGAACAACACTTTGAAGATAAGATTTAATTGTTTTCAAGTTTTTGTTTTGAAATTATTATCGTACGCTGATTAAATAAAAGTTGTATCATTTAGAATTTTGTGTTTATTATTATTAAAACTGGGTAAAGCGACTTATGGCCACCCCTGTATATACTTACAGATAAATCTCCATAGAGACCCACTGCAGTCCTATAAGTGCGCTATATTGAGCGGCTTGAAAATAAGAAGCTGGTAATATTAGTCACCGAATCATATTTGCACCAGTCGAGCAGCACAATCTAACAACTGTTTTTCGTATTCGAATATGTATCAGAAAATTATTTTCTATACAAGTTGTAGTAAATGGTAAATATGTATGAAAGTTTTTTGTATTTTAATGAACTGGCGAATTTGAGTGCATTGTTTATTTAATTGTATTTTGGCCCGGAACTAGGGCAGCAATAAATTTATTTTCCTTGTTCCAGTTTAATTATATTTTGCTTCTACGACACAAGTGGTACTCCATTAGTCACACATGTACATAACTCACCAAGACATCTCTGTTAATAATTAAATAATGCCCAACTAAAGAAATACGTCATTTTAGGTGAACGAAGTTTTTGGTTTTCGTTTGCTCTTTGTGCCTTAGAAGAACTTTGATGTGAATGGAAATTTTATTTTCAGACATTGAGGGGACATTGGAGAAGCCGATAGATGTTGAGAACACGGAGATTAATGACGTCGAGGGGTAACGTTCACTTTTCAATACTATTTTTTCAGATATTTAATTGCTATGATAAAATTCTTATGCAGAATTAAACTAAATTTTGAAATATTAAAATACTTTCTATTAAATGACTCAACCCCTTATTTTCCTTGTCCTTTTGTTTATAATTCCACAAAACAAAGATTGTGAATGTCAATACTATTCCTCTTTGTTGTCTCTACCGATATTCATAGCCAGAATGTGTTCGTCCTAAAATTGAGAATCTTCATTGGTCAAAAGAATGACCGCTGCCTCTTGAATAATTCATATTAAAATCCTAAATAATCGTTATCCTTATTTTAGACCTTAGTGAAATGTAACGATGGAGGGTTCACAAAATAAATTCAAGTCATTATAACAATCATTGATAATATGAAATCCAGATAATAATTTTCTGTCAAAAACGAAAACTCATCCTTTAAAAATTATATTTATAGATAATATATTTCGACCTGAATATCAATACAAAATAATGATTGTGTAATCGATTGCCGGGAATCCAACTATTCAAAAATTCTCAATAAGCTGGTTGAGACTGCCGATTGAACATTGATTTTAGGGCAACTACAACTAATTAACAATGCTTCACACGACACTCTCTCCCAATAACTGTCACAATGCTCACAGAATCTTGGAATTATCGATATCAACATCACATTGGCATTCATTCACTCCTGTGTTCTGCAATATTGCTCTCACTCTCTTCTCGACCATGTTCTTGAATTCGTGTACAGAGATGACGGCAGTTTCTCCGATGATTGTGGCACCGCACCACTGCATTTTCATTCATAAACAACCTTTTGTTTAGACAACTTTTACTTGAAATTACTTATTTTAATTATGATTTGACCTGTAATTAATCATCATCTGACTGTTTATCATAAAATATTGCTTTATCTTAACAAACTGTTCTACGTACTGTGTATTTTTGAAGTTGAACAAAGTGGATATCGTAGACACTCGACTATAACGCCATTGTAATATAAAACGAGTGGCGCAAGTATACCTGAAGCTAGAGAAAGGAACACTACGCGAATGTAACACGTGTGCTGGTGATGCAAGAGCGGGCGCAGTGGTTTTGTGGCTGCGGCGCGACGGGGGCGGTGAGCAATCGTTAGGTCAGGGGACAAATAAAAAAATTGACTCTCACGTTGTTTTTCGGCGATCCGAGACCCAATCTCTGTGCCCTTTCCTCTGTAGTGAACATGACTCTATCGACAGAGTCAGTTGGCTGTCATTGTTGTGGAAAACAAACAACTGCTGACAATGCGCCACGTTGAGAAAATATCTCAATTTTTTCATGTATTGATCATTTTTATTAAAACAGATTTTAACTCATCGATTTTCATTTGCAAAAAATGTTGAATTCTATTCTCAATTCACGATAGTCGTTATTCATCTGACACACGAGAGCAATTGTCGATTCGACAATCGGATTGCCAATAAGAATGAAGTAGAGTATGACGCAGATGACAGTGACACACGGCAAGATCAGTCCAAGACTCACGAGAACTTGCACGGCAATCAACCTATATGGATTGATGTAGATCCACATCCCTTTAATCCAAAAACCGTCGGCATATAACCAAAACAACCCGAAAAACGATTGTTTTTTAAATCACTTGGATGAATGAAATTATTGAAACACACCGACCAAATTCCCATTCTAACGAAACTGTTGTACGATGTATCGAATGACACTAGCCAAAACGGGCTCGCCAAACTAATCACAGAGAACATGAGCGATACCAAAACACAGATTAATTCCACGATTAGGAGCATATCCACAACGTCTATAGATTGTCCGAATCTCTCACCATTTGAATTAAACCCGGAAAATATTTATTTATTATTCAGCACAAAAGTAATTGAGATTTTCCTTTTAAATTTGATGATGTTTTTCTTTCAACAAAAAAGATTTTCGTTTAAATACAAAAATTCTGAGAAAACAAATTTTTATTCATTCAGCAAAAATACACTTCAAAGGAAATCATCATCAACAATGGCGCAATCATTTAGCTCAGATAAACAACAAAGGTCATATTATTATTTCTAAGTGGTTTTTTTTCTTTTTAAAATTATTAAAATTTATCGCGAAACAAATATGTACTTTTTTAAAAAATTATTTAAATTAAAATTTTTCGCGAAGTGCCAATTTCAAAAATTGATTTATTTGAGTACGATTTTATAGTTTGAATTATACAAATCCCAGTTCACAAAATGGTTTGTCGGTTCCAGCCTGATTTATTCTTCTTAGCTTACTGCGCCGTCCTGTGTGTCACATTACATACGCACTTGTGTATCACATCAACAGTCATGAACAATCGTGTGTCCGGTGTAATGTGTCGAATGACTCAAACAATTGACAATCATTTATGCCCTCTACTTTAATTCGTAACATTTCCAGCAGAATCTTATTTTGTCCTCCTATACCCGAGTCTCTGTCGCTTACTTCCTCTCTGTCAAATCTCTCCTCGTTTATAGTTTTCATTTTCTGTTAATCAAAGAATTTGGAAACACTCAAAATTCTCAGGTACCGACTATCGTTTCCGCGACTTCACCATCTTTCCATCATACATTTGTCATTATTTCCACATCGATTCTGGACGAGTTGTCCAGCAGCTCCAACATTTCCGGCATTGATTGCACTGAGGTGCAGGAGGTCGATGATGCAAACTCTGCAACCAAGTTCCAGCGACAGAGCGGTCCCATGATCTCTGTGTACCCGATACACACACGTTCATACCGAACAGATACACACATCCAATCGATAGTTTGACTTGCCTCAACAAATAATACACGCACGGAACAAAGTGTGCACGCCGACATCAATCACACCAGTGCACACGCATCCTGTTGAATCTGGAACACCTGTCTGTCCGAATCCTTACCGCAACCTCACTCTTGGTGCTAAAATTATTAGTTCATGCACACGAGTCTCGTCATATTGTGAGTCTTTATGTATCACGGAGGCACGGCCAGTAAACAGGTGCGTGTCTGTGCCGCTCAGTTACTGTGAGCTCTGTGCTACTAAATCGGTGCTGTATCAGCTATAGTACAGTACATACATCGTCATCACTGTTTACCACTTCATATCTTTCGAATCTCTGATACTTCCATAATGTCTCAATATCCCGCATTCTTATTCTCGTTTATTTGACATGATTAATAACGCCCATATAACGATAATCGGTGTGTGCAAGACCGATCAGATTCTGAATAAATGCATCAGTCACTGGAGATCAAGAAATAGAAATCACATGACTCCAGATCTTTATGTATTTTATCATACTTGTATCAACTGTCCTCTTCTTTTCTCAATGAACGTGTAAAACATCCTTCCGTTGAATTGTAAAACGATCATTGTCACTAGTTGAGACTGCAGTTCTAACATTGATTCTAGGGAACCGCGACCATCCCCATAACTATCAAAATGTAACTTAGTCCTCAAAGGATACTTGATTCAGTACTGAAACTGTGCATCTTGTGGATTTATCGTTATCATTGTTTAATATGTCGACACAAGTAAATCAAGCAATTACTTAATGACGAAATATATTGTACTTATACATATTAAAAAATTAAAAAAATATTGGCAAATGATTTTGATAAAGAAAAACACGTAATTTGTACAAAAATATATTTTTCTGGACAATTAATTTCGACGGTATAGTGTCCTCGTCGGGTGTCAATAAAATGATTTTAAAATGTGCTCATAATGACAAGTAGTGATTATGTCATCTAACGATGCTCAATAAGGGATCCGGTCAAATGTCCGAATCCCAAAAGACCGAAATTAGTACAAAATTATTTTCATAAATCAAATAAGGTTTTTTTCATTTAAAATTGAGAACGTTTTATTTTCTTGATTTTATAATTTTAAGGTATTTAAAATCTGAATTTTAATTGAAAAGAACAACTCATTTTAAAATTATTAAGAACACCAACATGGGTTTTCGAACTTTTATTTTCATTACAATCAGAATTGTCTTTTGGACAACTCTCAGCAGAAATCTCGTCATTCGACATCGTTCTAAATTGATAAATTTTAGTTAATGTTTGTTAATAAACAATTATTCGAACAAATTTTTCATTATTTTCAGATTTTATTTTTAAAGTTCAAATTTTGTAATTTTAGTAATAATTTTATCTACATATTAATTTTATTTAAAAAATGATTTTATGTAAAGAAAGAACATTTATTTAATTTAAAACTAGTTAAAAGTTATTTACTTTATTTAAATTTTAATATGAAAATTTGAAACGATTTAATATTTTAAAAGTTTTAAATATCTTATGCTGTACTTTAAAATGAAAATTATACTCGAATAATTATTTATCGTGAACATCCAAAATATCAATTTTCCATCTGGGTGGAAGAAACACATTTCCAAATACTAAACTCAACATACCAAATTTAAAATATTCCTCACACAAATAAAAACATCTCAATTTAAAAGTAAAAATAACACAATACTTTTTTTACTGCGACGCTGTAAAAAATAATCCTCATAAAAACTTATTTTAAATTTATTGTATTTTAGAATAATTAATTTTGGTCTTTTGGGATTCGGTCATTTGACACACCCCTCAATAAGGTTGTCGAGAGTCCTATGTGCACATTTAAATCTAATGTATAGTTCTTCACAGGCCACTGTTTCCCAATAGTTATTAAAAAGAGTACGAAAAATTTTAAAATTATTTATGTTTATATTTGATCGAATTGCAACAATTTTTTGTGTTCTGCAATATTACCTTCACCATCCTTACGACCATGTTCTTGGATTCTCGTACAGAGATGACGGGACGTCTCTCCAATGTATGTGGTATATTAAGAACATTTAAACAAGTCTCGTTTGAATGTTTATTACAATCACATTTAGAGTCATTGTGACTCTCAGAAAGTCTTTCATCGTTTATCATTCTTCTAATTGGTTTTCTTATTTCTGTTTTTAATCATGATTATTCGAACAATTTTTCTAAATTATTTTTTAAAATATTTAGCCTCTAAAAATATTAATTAAAAAATAATAATTTTTACCATTTTTCAATAAATCCCAAAATAATAAAAATGTCATCAAATTATTAAAAATGTATTTAATTTAAATTTTACTAAAAAAATATTAAACTTAATTTTAATTATGTTCGAATAGCCAATCACTTTAAATTTAAATAAAAAATACCAATTTCCATCTGGGTGGAGAATCACCATTCTAAATTCAACATACTCAAATCAACATACAGCATCCATACATTCACACATTCAAACAAATTAAAATATCCCTCACATGGCATAACACCCATTAAATGTGAATTGATATACGAGATCCGAACATAAACCAAATTGAGGTTTGAGATTTATTACAAAATACATTTCGGATTTTTATGTTTAGGGTATTATTTTTGAATTAAAATAATTATTTACACATTTTATAATTGAACGTTTAAATTGATCAAATCTTTATTAATTTAGAATGCTTAAGTATTTTAAAATTGGTTGTTTTCCTATATAATCACTGCTCGCCAATGTAATCAGATTTGAAATTCATTTTTCTTGAGACCTAACGATACCGTCAAAATTAATTGTCCTGACACTGACCTAGAGCTTCTTTGCGATCTTTATTTATTGAATAAAACATTTAGCAATTTGTTAAAATGATAAACACTGGTTCTGTGTGGAAATAAATGACTGTTCATCGACATGTCTATTTTCTGAGATTTATTGAAAGATATTTTAGATATAAATATAAGGAGTTATTTTAGAATTATGAATTTGGAAGAGTGTGAATGGAATGAGATCTTCACCATTGAGGAACAAGAGAGCCACACTACCCCGCTACCAGCGGTCAGTACTGTCATCATTCCGGACACTCCTCCAGTCAATCATTCCATTGGGTCAGACAAAGCTGCTTCGATAATTTTCGAAGATTTGACAGGTTCACCGACGAAAACCTGTGAGGATGAATTGTATTTGTCCGCACAAAACAGTAATTGCCGGGTGGTACTGGAGAAACTGTCACTGACTGCTATCAATCGTTTGATTCAGAGTAATTTCTCAATGGGTTTGTTAGAGGATCTGACTGTTAGAAAAAGTTCGAAAAAGCATTCTCTAAACAAGTCCAAAACAACGGTCAATAGTCCGTTAGAAAATGCAAAGGTTATCAATAAATCCGAGCCTGCAATTCCAGTTGATCAGAAGAAATCGTCAAATCCAAAGAGGTCGATGTCCACAATCAATAAAAATACTGTGTCGCGCGTCATAGACGCCATATCTCTTGATTCCGATGATAATCAAAGCTGCATAATTGTTACTGACGTCAAGAATAAAACTGATTCGAAAAAGAAGCTGAAAGAGAAAAACGAGAACATTGATTGTGACATCAAGCTTCAACTGAAATTGCCAAAGACATCGATCGCTTTTGTGAAATCCATCTCAGAAATGGATAGGTTGAAAAAAGTAGCGTCTATGAAATCGAGACTGATGAAATTGAAAATGGATCATAGCAAATCACTGAAAAAGAACGAATTTGTGAACAAAAATTCGACTGATAAACCTTTGACTTTTGAGAATCTCTTCAATACAAAACTGAGTATTCTCGGCAGTGGTTTTAAGATTGGTAAGAAAGTAAAAAGTACTAAAAACGAAGACGAATTTGAAGAGAACGACTCAAAGGAGAAATGTGTCGATAATAATAATTGGGCAAGCTCAGAGAAAAAGGCTTTCGTAAATGAAGACGAAGAGGAAGAAGAATGGAGTTGGCCAAAAGAGAAAGATCAATATAATGACGGAAATAATGCCCCAAAAAAATCGGAAGTCAGCGATAATAATAATAATAACGGTAACGATGATGCGGATTACGGTGGCGGTTTCGATGATGGAGACGATGATGACGACTGCAACTGGCCCCAGGAGAAGAATATCGATTATGACCAAGAGGCGAATAATTCAAGGACTGAAAAAAGCAAATCAGTGTCCATTAGTAATGGATTTGTCGATGAAGATAAAGACGAAGACGAAGAGGAATCATCGGGAAAGTGGTATGTGAATAAGAACAAGGACGATTTCGATGAAGAAATGTCATCATCGAGTAAACCGAAAAGTCTCGAAGGTAGAAACGATCCATGGATCAACTATTTGTCGAAAAAAAAAATCAAGTCAGAAGTCGAGGATGAATCAGGTGCCATAGTAATTGATTCGCAATTAGACAACGCAATTGAAATAATGGACGAACTTGACAAAATCGATTCTTCCGTTAATGTGAAAGAAGAACCAAGAAAGAACCAATCGAGGTCCAGTGGAAATGTTTGGAGTCACATTCAGGAATTTCAAAACCAGTATGGGAGACATAAAGAAGATTTCGTTGATTATGACGAAACAGTTAGAACAATGACTTACATCAAAGATGCGAAATGGCTCAATTCTACGAACGAAGATTTCCTCGAAGATTCGTCAACTCATAACAATTTAGGCTACTGCGAATCAATTGATTATGATGAATATTCGAACAACAAATGGTTCAGTAATGATAATAGACAATCTCCGACTCATTTGGATGATGACTTCAATAATAATGACCGAAAGATGAGGAAGAATACCGATGGTGGTAATTACCATCACAACAACAACAAGAATCCTCGAAAGAGACCCGAGTCCTGGGTCGATAGTACTCCTCAAAAATCGTTCAAACCGTCATTCAGACCAAATAATCCCAACACTAATCATCATCGCAGTAATGGGTTCAGTGACCGCAACAGTACCACTGACGATAATACCACGTGGTCACAGCGTCGGAACAAAGTACAACGGAACATCCCGCCAAACAAATTCACAATGAACCAAAAACAGATGGAACAGTTATTCCCACCGTTCAAGAAGGAGTATTTCAACAACAAAACCGGCTGCTCAGATCAATCAATGGACACTCAAGGCTGGCATAGAAATTACGCCTCCAATTATCACACAGATGGCTCGCCAGTAATCAACCAGACAAGAGGAATGCAAGCTCCGCACCCCTTATATCACAATCAGCAGTTTTTCGGCGATGATGATTACCAGTACAACTATCACTTCGCTAACAACACCAACAACACTGACAAAAAGGAGTCTTATCAGAACGGGTTATCGGACGCTTACTTCTATTACGGACATCCTTCAATGGGGAATCCGGGCGATTACCTGTATCCGTATTACGGCACCAATGACATACCGATAACTCCGGCGTCTCCGGATGCAGTCACAACCGCTGCCGATGATGGCGACACAGGCACCGGTAAAGATAACGGGACCCCAGACAACTCGACCACAGGCACTCCATCCTTAGCCCAATCCCAGTCTCTACAAAGTCAATATCGTCAGCCACATTATTTCCCCGACAGCAGCATGAGCCCCTACTACTACTGTTATCCCCATCCGAACCAGTCGATCTATGGAGCGCCTTACGCACCCAACTCTGCGCACTTCTATCGTCCGCCGCTCCCTCAGTTTCA
>MQRK01117819.1:14672-25718 GCA_001938485.1 Girardia tigrina
CCCGCCTCTCCTGATCAGGAGGCGCAGCACGTCGATTCTCCTGACACTGGTCCATGACGCTCGGGTCATATCTGTGGTGTCCGTGCAGTTACGGGGTCTCTGTGCGTGAGTGTCTGTCTGTCTGTCTCTCTCCTGACTGTGTGTCTGCCTCTTTGCGCTTTGTGAGTTCCTATGGGTGATTGTGGATGCGTCTAGTCCGATTATATTTGTGTGTGTGTGTGTGCGTGTGCGCCCGCGTGACATTCCCGATGATGATGAAGACTGTTGTAAAGAATTTTTCAATTTGTAATAAAAATTATTTGTTTGAAAATGTCAATTTATTAATAAAATCGATTTTTCCGAGTTGATTTCTTTTCTGATTTGTATTTCCTTGGGGGAATTAGTGGGTGACTGTCGAGACTCCTCACAGGGAACATTTGTATTACGCGTGGGAGGAAGGTTCTCTTCTGGGGCTTGTTGCCGAGAGACTTGATGAAGATAAGGGTTAGTATCAGGACGAGGAAAATAATAATTAAATGAAGGAATAACCTTAAAGTAGACCCAGATGAATATGATTAACAGTGGCGTCGCTAGGGTTGGTGTCACGCAGTGCGGTAAAGTCAAGGTGTCAAAATGACAAGGACAAAAAAACAAGTTTACTGACACTGAAGAACTGTAAAAACGTTAAGTTATCGATATTTATTCAATCTTTAAAATTGTCCTTTCCTTGTCTTTAGAGCTGCAAACTTGTCAATAACCTCATCAAAGTCTATGTCCTTCACCATCGCACTTTCAATTGATAATATAGCCGGACCAGAAAGCCTTCGCTGTCCCATGGTGGATCATCAGTAGTTCTTTACCAGCTTTAGTTTTGAAAAGTTCGCTCACATGATCGTGAGAAATAATTGAAGGCTTAGAAACAGTATTGGAAGAGAAACTGGGATGTCCCATGCAGTTCTAAATTGCAAAACATCAAGTAATAATCCATAGCTTTGTGGAGATCAATATCAGCTGCCTTCTAAACCTTGGTATTTCTTTTATTTGTACAGGGTTATTTCCGCGATGTATTTTTCATTTGGTGACACCCCTGCACTCGCCCAGCGGCGTTACTGCTTATTAATACGACTTTGGTACATCTGAGAATGTTTTGTCCACAAATAATCTGTACATGTTTCTGCAGGACAAAACAGGCTTATGCCATTGTTACATTCTTGACTCTTCTAACATAAATCATTCATGAAGCACCTCGACGTAATTTCAATTTCTAATATGTTGCGGTTGGTAATTGTTACAATCTTTGAGTAACAATGACCTTTTTGGACTGATAAAAGACAATCTAAAGCATCCGTACATCATCTCTGTGCTGCATCAATCAACTCATCGATATTTCTTTGGTGCATCCGGTACTTCACAGACTCAATAGAATATGAAAAATTGCTTGAAATTTAATTTTCACTCTAAGAAAACTGTTGTAAGGCTTCAAAAAGACCTGCGCGACTTCAGTTAGTTTGTTCATTCGTGATTTGTTGTGGATAAACGGGTACATTTTCTGGGCCGGAATTCCAGCAGTTCAGAGTTCATGTAATATCTAGATCCTTCCGAACTTCTAAAAACGTGTAAAATGCATCTGCTTCACGTTTGTGGAGAACAAGAATGTTATTTACAATTGATAGTTTCAAATGAAGAGTTGCTACTTATTTAAATGACGGCTGTATTAACATTAACTTCTGTAGAGTACTGTAATGCATTAGCAAAGATCCCTCGTTGTATTTGCTTAAACAAAATAAAAAAACATTAAGTTATAATTACATCTGTCATTTTAAATTAAACATTATTTAAATATAAATCATGATTTTTTTAATAATATAAATTACCTATTTTAACTAAGCAAATGTGAATTATAAATCAAATGAACGAGAAAATTCTTTTAGAACGTGAACATTTTAAGTAATAACCTTCTTGTTCGACTTCCCAGACAATAAAAACATTTGCCTCTAATTACCGCTCTAATGAGTCTTCTAATAAGAGGAATCGTTAATTCTCGAATTGAAAATTCTAATCCAAATTTATTCTATTGAAGATCAAATATTTTTTTCCTCCAAGTGATTTCCGCAAATAATTATTCAACTTCAGGGATTTGTGATCGATCACTGAAGTCGTAAGAACGCAAACATTATTTCTATTACAATTAACAATTTTTGTTGTGGAACTTTTTGTTTTCTATTAGACCATATTGATAATACATAAAAATAATGAGTAATAATTATTAAAATGGTTATTTATACGTATTGAATTAATTATTTTTTTTAAATTACAATAAATTTACGCAATTACATGGCAATATTTTATCTGGTTTAGTTTTAAATAAATTTTAAAATATTATTATCAGGTAATTTTACTAATATATTTTTGTAAAATGTTTTTATTAACTTAAACTTCCTGGATTTTTTCATTTTCATCTAATTCTTAAACTTTAATTAATTTACCTTTGAATTTATTAAACTTAAAACTTATTACAAAAATTTTAATAATATTTTATATCGAACTTATTCTATTTCTAAGCATTTTAATTTTAAACCTAAAAATAATATTTAATTTCTACATAATGGTATTTCACATTAATTCTGAAAATCTTTTAATTCTACTTAGTATTTTTAAATTCGATAAATTTAAATTTTTATATTCATTTGTAAAATAGCTTTATATATCATTTGTTTTGTATACAATTATTATTTATGCGTTTAAATCTAAATTATAAATATTGATAACTCCATGAATTGTAAAAAGAAATTATAAAATTTTTATACATTGTTTTAATATTTTACAGTTTTAAATTTTAATTATTCTAAAACTTTATGAGTTTGTCAAAAATTCCTCACATTCCCTTGTTAATCCATTCAAATTCCTTTTGTTTAAGAACAATAAATTATGGGAAAGAATTTAATAATGAAATTAATTAAATATTTTTATTGATTTTCATTTTTACATTTTAAATTTTGATTACTTGGCTATCATAGAGTTCAATCACAATGTAAAATCTATAGTCAAGGAATAAAAATAAGACGACATATTTCAAGAAAACAATCTCATAACAAAGAAAATCCACGTCATGTACTCAAAGAAACATACAATAATTAAAAATATTATCAATAAATTCAAAAAATTAAAAAAGGATGGAAACTTATTTTTAAAGAGAATAATACGCCATGGCAAAAAATGACATATGACAAATTTTGCCGTGGGTCAAAAGTATTTCAAAATCAGGATGCTGATTTTGTAGTTAATGCAGGCCATTCAGTGACATCAACGTGGTTTAAACGAAGCCTTAACAATAAGTTAACAGATCTTGTTTGGTTTATTCATCATCTAAGAAGTCGGCGTGTTGTTTCTGTTGTGTATTATTCATCTCATCAAGCAGTAACTCAAGATCTTCATTTCAGTTGTTTTCTGGCTTTAGTAATTGGCGACATACAGAGAAATTCAAGGATAATGACACCAACCCAAGTCATCGAATATCTTTCACAAAGTGGTAGGGAAATGGAACATCGGATTTCACAAGGTAGGTTGATAGATATGGAAGGCGAAAAAATTCAAAATGATAAAAAGAAATGGCGTGAAGTGTTGAAACAAATTCTGACTAACATAAAGTTTCTAGCTAACCAGAACCTGACTTTACGAGGCCACTGTGAATGTGTCGCTGAATATGACGATACTGAATGTTACAACATTGGAAATTTTCTGGCATAATGAAACTGATTGCAATTAATACACTACTATCAAGTCATTTACAACATGCTATGCATGTTCCTGGTTCAGTTTAATTTCTGTCACCATGAATTCAAAATGAATTTATCAGTGTCCTTGCATCTACAGTCAGAAAGAAGATACTCTGTGATATTCGACAAAACAAATGTTATGGGCTTATGCTAGATTCAACACATGACCAAGCACATCGTGAACAGTTATCAAAAGTTATTTGGTTTGTTGATTTTATAACTAAGAAATTTACCATCAAAGAAGCTTTCCTTGATTTTATTTACCTACATGCAAAATATTCAGCTAAACTAGAAAGTGTTATTGCTGAGCAATCTCAAGCGGACAATCTTTCTATGGCTGACTATCGATCTCAGTGCTATGACAATAAGCTGTATCGGTGAACAGGTAAATAGTTGATTCGAAACAGACTAAAGATGGTTTTGAAGATATCTTTTTGTTCTTTCAATTGACGAACTAAATCAAGATGTTCTGATAAAAACGAAAAATGTTGTATATTTAATAATATTAAAATATTATTTCACAATTTAAAATATTTTATTGTACGAGGAGCGTCCCAAAAGTTCACGGACTGAGATAATATGGCGTGTGCGTGACTGTAACGCGCGGTGTGTGTATGATTACATGAGGGGGAACCAAAAACTTGTAATTGAGGTGAACTCTCATTGGCTACCAGTCGGCATGTGTGTGACATACAAATGTATTAATTTGTCATTTTCCTCTCTTGTAGTTAATATAGAAGAGGCAGTGAAATCTCAACGAGAAATCATCTATTTCCTCTGGAAGGAAGACACCCCACTGCAGATATTGTGCACCGTTTACACCGCGTCTTTGGTGGTGCCGCTATGGGAAGAACGGCTGTCTTTAAGTCTGTGCAACGATTCCAGACAGGGCGTCAATCATTGGAGGATGATGAACACAGTGGGCGACCAACAACGTCCGGATGTCAAGAAAATATGAAAGTTATCAAGGAAGTCATTCTTGGTGACAGATGTCTCACTATTTGTGAGATAGCAGCTATTACAGGCGTTTCTAAAAGTCAGATGCACCGCATCATGTCAGAGGAGCTGCATATGAGGAAACTGGCTGCCAGGCGGGTGCCGTGCCTCCTCAACAACGACCAGAAGGCTAATCGAAAGTCTGCTTGTCAAGAGCTGCTGCAACTTGTTCATGATCTCGGTGAGGCGTTCTGTTCACGGATTGTGACAGTGGACGAAACGTAGCTCCTGTTTTATCTTCCTGAAACCAAGGAGCACTCCCGTCAATGTTGCCGCCCATGTGACAGCATTGAATAGCATAACATATGCCGTTAAAAACAGTCAGACTTAATCCGACGAGGTACAGCAACCGAGGCCGAATCGAGCGACCGTTCGGCAAGCGAGATTTTCAGATTATGTGTGCACAGGAGTGACAGAATTTGTTGTTACTTATGAGTCCGCGAACTTTTGGGACACCCCTCGTATTTTAGTAATTAAGGGGCCCCATGCTGTCATCTAAATATTTTTCTAAAATTATAATGGGTGGCTTCAAGCCTCTACCTAGCAGTGAAGAAAGACATTCGTTTATGAAAGAATAAAATTAAAAGTATCTATACTCCAAAGTCATCTAATGTAGATTACCTATGCTTCGTAAAGTTACTGTTGTTTGCATTTTGGTTTGTCTTTTGATATTCATGCTAGCTTTGGTCAATAGACTCAACCAACAAGAGATGACAGTCTCAAACCAAACAACATTTGGAAATTTGTGTAAAAGATAGAAGCCTTGTAATTAACTTCACTTTTTGCATCTGAGAAGAAAATGAGGATGAGTAGGCTGTCCTCAGACAATTTTGAGTTAAGTCAAAGGATGATAGAAATACATTGAAATGCATATACACGGTTTATTAATCAACATACGGTCCTCTTTGCTCGAATTTCCCTTTGGCATAGATTGAGACAGCAATTAGCCCAGAGCCGTAATTTGAAGACTCATCCACGATGACAATTCAATATGAACTAGTACACAGAATTATCTATGTTTAAACCTCACGAAAGTTAAGATGTTCAAGAAATGATGTCATACTCTAGATTTAAGGCTTGTTGAGTCATCACTGCTGACTCAAACATGTCAAAATTATTTTATGAATATTGGCATAAAACTTCTAATCAAAGATTACTGCAAGATACCTTTACTTTATGTATACCAACAAAATATGTACCATGGTAGCGGATTCAACCACGAGTACCATGACAATGTCCTGATAATTGAATATCAAATAGATAAATAAACTCAAAAGATTGACGGACACCTGTGACCAGAATTTCCACCAATGTTTTTTTGATCGGTCCTAGGACAATTCGTTGCATATGAAAATATGGCTATAGAATATTTGGAACCAGAAAAAAATAAAAGAATGTTTGGTGCATGAAGGTTTTCTTTACCATATGGAGAGAAAAACTGAATAGAAAGAGATATGGAGATGTTGTGATCAATCCTGCTAAGGCCGCTGTCATACCGCCAATGGAGAGATGTTAAAACTACCATCTCAACATTCTCACATAGCATCTACTGGTCAACTTGAAAATACTTGAGTGCAATCTACCATCAGATGACGTGCAAACGAAACTGAAGAACGAGCAAGAGTGACCGTCCACTCAGCGATGGGAAATTTGAGTCTAGCACCGAAAACGAAAAGGACGAAACGCAACATCAGGCGATGTCGTCAGCTTCAACTTCAAGTTGACGATAATCTTCCAACTGAGCTTCGAATTAAGTTGAATGGTCTTCCCTTCCTACGACATGACATCGACTTCCTACTATTTGCAGTCGATGAAGATTTACAATTCCATAGCGGATGCAGAGTATGGTTCGCTGACGGAACTTTCAAGGTCAGTCCAGCTGGATATACTCAACTGTATATATTCATGGAACTCGTGATGGAATTAATATTACTTGTGTATTCACATTACTTCCTAATAAATGGGAGGCTACTTACGCGGAAACAGGCTGCAATTAATGCATTCACCAACGTCTTCATCAGCGACGAATTGTACGGTCACCCTTAGATCACATCGTTTGAAATTCTTCTCTTATCTATCTGATCCGTTTCCTCATATTAGTATTCAAAATGTGCGACTCCTAGTTGCCACTCAAGCGTATCCGGGTCCTCTTTTTGTAGGTTCTTGGACTTCTTCTGTTTGCAAATCTGCAATTTTTTTTACCAAAATCATGAGGCCTGTGATGTGGCCCAAGTGAGTAGCCCTTGTTGCAGCCAGATTCTTCGAACGAACACCTCTTTAGATTACTGCGATTAATATAGAAATAAACGACATGCTGGAAATACTTGAAGCCTCCAGAAATAGGATACTATTCTATGTTACTGTATAATAAAAGATATTGTTATTCACGCGGCTTTGTCTGAGGACTAAAAAGAGGAAACAACTTATCTGAAGATAATTGAAGAGATTGAATGTTCAAGAGTCAGGAAGGATACAAGAAAGGCCACCTTTAAAAAGCGTTCAAATCACGCATAAACAGAAGTTATTACTTCATAAACTAAGCATGGACAATTGTCTTCTCCGATGTCCACCCGTTACTCGATTATTCTTAGAAGAGTGCAATGTCCATGCTCATTACTTGCTCCAGCAGACCGCTCCTACGTCTCATACTCGTCAATCATCCAATTCGTCCATTGGATGATTATTATTTTCATTACTACATGACCTCAATGCCTTCTGCACGTATCACTAACATTCTCTTCCCTCCCCTAGCTGCTAAATGCACAGAAATGCCTCCATGTCCGCGAGTAATAAGTAACACAATCAAACCAAATCAACAATAACAAATCATTTATTTATTCATTTGGTGCAGTAACCAAACAAAGTTAACTTTCCCTTCGTCGCACTGTCCAAAAAGAATCCCTAATTATAACATTAATTTAGTTGATTAAATATAAATGGAAACTTTAAATGGCTTGACCGCGTTGACGACCTTAAGTCCGACTGCTCGTGCGAGAACTATCGGGGTAAATGAGCTCAGATAGAGCTCGTGCAAGCTCTGCACCGTGGCGGCCACCGGCAGGACGAACCTCTGTCGCTCAGTCTCATACTTTTGTAACCGGTGGTGATTATCTGATTAATGAAGTCATTAGAAAATGTTTAAATTTACATAGTTGATTTGGTCAATGCTTTTAATCATATTCTATTTTTATTTGATTAATGACTGATTGGTATGTCGTATATAGGCAACTATCAATACACATGGGAATCGAGACTTTTGTAGATCAGAAAACTCTTCGCTTGAGGTTCTACTCTTACACAACCGGTTTTGAGATGTGCTTTGACCTCTTCAATATAACCTCCTCGACAGTACGAATAACTGCGAAGCAACACTGGCGCACTTAGTCTCTGTTCCGGACAAAACTGTCTAAGAAAGCCAGACAGATCAAATTGTTAATCCACGAACTTCCTTTATATTGGGTTGGCAACTAAGTAATTGCCAATTTCAGTTATAGATATGTCTCACTCCCATTTTTATGATATCCGTAAATGTTACCAACTTCTTATATATGTCAGCTGTCATCCTAACCTAGCTTTATAAATTCATTGCATATATATTTTATTAATGTTTTTTAAAGATTTCAATAATTAATATATAATTAATGTGGAATGCGAAAATGACTACTTTCACTATATTTTGCTTTATTATTTCCATAAAGAAAGGAACACAGTGTAAGCCGCCAAAAGGTTACGTGATGTGTATAGTAAAGAAGCCTTTTAAAGAAATGCAATGTCAAAATTGGTTTAAAGAATTCCGTTGCGGAGATTTTTCTCTTAAAGATGACCAACGATCAGGTCGACAAGTTTCACTTAATGAGAATGAAATCAACACTATTGTCGAAGCGGATCGTCACGTAACTACGCGGGAAATTGCAGAGAAGTTAAATGTTTCACATACATCTATTGAGAAGTATTTAAACTGTGTCGATCTCGTTAAGATTGAGAGAAATCTTGGTTCCGTATGATTTGAAAATAAGTTCATCTTAGGAATCGCATCAACGCTTGGGATTTATTGCTTAAAAGCAATGAATTCGATCATTTTTAAAACAAATCATGACGGGAGATGAAAAGTATATTGTGTACAACAATGACAATCGAAAATGATCATGGTGTACGCCTAATAAGTCATCACAAACCACTTCAAAGGCAAATATCCATTAAAAGAAGATTTTGCTATATATTTTGTGGGATTGGAAAGATCCGGTGTAATTTCAGCAGCTTCCAAGGAACCAAACCATTATTTCGGAGGTCTACTGTCGGTACCTGGACATATTTAAAGCAGCTGTCAAGGAAAAGCTACCAGAATTAGTCAATCGTAAATGTATCATTTCCCACGTGGATAATGCCAGACATCACATCTTTGGCCAATCAGAAAAAAATTTATGGATATTGCACCGACCATATAGCCCTGATCTGATGCAATCGCCTTACCACTTATTTCGATCCCTGGACAACTACCTTCATGGTAAAACCATCAATGATGATGACGCAATAAAATCTCACTTAACTCAGGTTTTGACCGAAAGGATCATACTTGCTACGAGTGTGGAGTTTTCAAGTTGTCAGAAAAATGGCAGAAGGTCGTTGAACAAAATGGAAAATACATCATAGATTAAAGTTCATTCCAAGTAAAAACTATTTTATTTCATTGAAAAAATCAGCAATTACTTAATTGCCAACCCAATACATTAAGAACACAGACTTTAGTTAACCACCTATAATACATAAAGTCGGTGATGATCAAATCACAAACGATAAATGAAATATTATAACTTGTGTTAAAATAGTTTAATCAGTAACGCAACACAACAAAATAATAATGGCAATCAAACGATGAGGATAAAAGATAAGCCGCGAATCAGTTGAGGCGAGAACAGAGATATCAAATGTTGATAAAGTACTTAAAATCGAAATTGATGAAATTTCTTTGCAGAAGAACGTCAGGACCAACGCGATTAAGGATTGAGATTAACCGGAGTTGATCCGGATTGGTTTAGCGGTACCCAGACATTTGGCTGAAAAATAACAAGGCATCGGATACCGCGAAGTATGATTAATTTGCAACAACTTGAGATTAGGTTGTGCCTATGGATGATTTTTCTTGATTTTATGAGTTTTTCAGTCCTGTCCTAGCGCTTCTGCGAATAAAGTAGTTTTTTATGATTATGGAAAAGTATATAACGCCGCAATATTAAAAATTAGGTTAAAAATGATTACTTTTACATCCGATAAGACAAAAAATTTCTATAACTGACTATTTGCCTTTTTCAAACAAATATTATTGATCTTTATTGCTATTTTTATTTTTTTACGAATAAAAATTTTTAGTATCCCTTTTATTGGGTTCGTGATTAAAATGCAAAGTCATAATTTGCAAACTTTATTTCTATTACAACTTTCATTATTCAAACAAATTTATGAGGAACAATATTTCAGTTACATAACCAGGTTTTGAAACTCTAAATATAAATAATAATATCGATGTATATATATATATATATATGTTATTTTATTCAAATCATATTTTGTTTTTGTTTTATTAATTTTTACAATGTTTATTAATTTGGAATATAAATTTAGATCTTTAAAATTATTTTAATGGACATGTCCTGTAAAAATTCAGTTCCTAAATAATTTTTCTTTAATTTTAAAAATTCAATTATAAATTATTTTTAATAAAACTTTCCGTTGACAATTAAATTCAATAAGCATTATGATTTTAATTTCAAATAGTGTTACAAGATATATCAAAATTTCTTTACAATATTCTTTTACTCCGAAACTGTTATTTTAATTGAGATTTTTTAAACCTATTTTTTTATAAAAGTTCTTTTGATTTAATTAATAAAATATTATCATTACACTATACTTTTTATAAAACTTATTTCATTTTAATTAGTAAAAATATTATCTATAAACTTAAATTTTTTATATATAATTTCTTTCAAAAGTTCTTCCAATTTAATTAGTAAAATAATATTTTTTAATTTATCTCAAATATAATTATGATTTTTAATTCAAAAATATCCAAAATTTTCAGTTCACCAAAAATAACCCCTAACAACTTTAATATCACTTTTAATATATTTTTTTGTTGTGATTAAAATTTTTTAATTTGTTATATATTTTTTACAATTTCGTTACAATTTAATTCTTTTTTTCTTGATGTGTTTGTATTAGGCTAAAAAAAATTTAAAATTTCTATTTTAAAAGATTCATAAATCTTTTTCGTATGATATATATATATATATATATA